>PVJH01039776.1:0-16184 GCA_004026705.1 Nesogale talazaci | reverse complement strand
GTCACTTTATTATGGAGGCCCTGGTCAGTGAACACCTTTGAAAACCAGTCCATTGGGCCCACCCCATAAAGTTGACCTCTTCTGCACTGGAAGAAAAGTACAGGGACAGGTGAGATCACAGGCCAGGGAGGTGTGAAATAGGTATGCACAGGTACACAACCAAACTTGTATGGAGATTGTTAGCAAGTCCCCTAGAGAATGAGAACAGATTTAGGCTTTTCAACATTGTTGTGCAAGGGGGGAGGTAGCGATTTTACTGAGCAGGTGCTTTTCTTCTTTGATCCTGACGATACCATCAGCCAATCTATGTGTCAACATCATGTACCATATTCTTATGAAAAACAGGTAGGTTTTTAGTGATTTGGTCGGTTAGGTCTGAAAGGTCCCCGGATGGAACAAAGCTCGACTCACCTAACCCTTGGCGACTGCTGTTGAAAGAGGGGCCAGCAGCAGAGCCCAAACAATCCAGGAGATCTGCTTCCATTATGTGCACAGGCGTGAACATCCTACGAGGCAGTTCTACTCTGAAACTCACGGAGTCGCCAGGAGTTAAAACTGACTTGGCATCGACACATTTGGTTTTGGTTAGACTCTGATGGTAGCCTCTGATGGAGGCTACAGGACCAAAAAGCCTGGCCGAGTTTCACAATCCCCTCACTCCTGAGATATGCCTTGAATATGGACCATCCAAAAGGCAATGAACCCACCCTTTCCCTCCCACTCGGTGAAGGGTATTAAGCTGCACACACGTTAAAACTCACTTGTGCCACCTCACAAGTAAAAGCTTCGTAGTCCAGGTGCACTCGGGCCCTTTGCAGGGAGGAGTCCTAGCACAGAGAGGGCCTCTCTGCGGGCCGCCTAGGGGCTTCATGTCTGCATCCTCTGCAACGAGGCTTCCTCCCTGCTAGCACCAATAGCAGTTTAAGAGTCGCCTTGGGAGGAAAGGTGGAAAACAGACTCATTAGCAGGAGGTCCTGAGGTGATGGTCACTCCCTAGGCCTCCAGAGGTTCATGAACTTCAAGTTGCCTTCACATCTAGCTAACAGAAATCTTTTTCTTTCTTCCATTACCTTTAGTAAGCTACGACTCAAATGGTTTCAAATTCCAAACTTAGGCCACTAAGCCACCTACGTGGAAAGCCTTGAGGAAAAGGGTCTTTTGATTCACACAAGCTACAGCCAGTTCCCCAAGACAAAGAGGGCAGAGAGGCATTGGGCCCTCAGTTCAGATGTGTAGAAAACATGTTTGGCAGATGGATTCTGGGCTCCCACTTAGTTCTAGCCCCAATCCAAAAGCACTTAGTTCTTAAAATACAGCCCTGCTCAATATTCACCTTCAGTAAGAGGTCAGCGAAGGGAAGGGTGCTACCGCCAAGTGTGGTGAAAAAGTAGGTGATGCCTATCACTTGGAATAGTGTCTGGGATCTGAAAGGCTTGTATTCGAACAATCAACCATCTAATTGAGGCGTCAGGGAAACCCACATGCAAGAAGCACACCTGCCTGTGTGATCCAATTATCACCATAACAAAGCCCATATATGAAGGAAAAAATATCAGAGTGTTAACACCCAATTTGTAGAAGGCTATGGAGAACAGTGGGAACCCAAAGTCCATCTGCAGGGCAGTCGAAGTAAGCCTCTGGCAGGTTTCCTCTAACCACAGGCATTTAAAGAGCTTTGTTGTCAACCTGATTATGGTGGCTTACACCATGTTGTATATATAATATACTTAGTTCACGTCTGTCTTGACCCAACCGGAATTTACTCTAGGCTCAAATGTTCCTCACTCCACACCAGAAATTTCTTCTCTGGCTTTTTAAATATCACTGGTGGTCTTTTCTTGCTTACTCTTTATTTTTCATCATTATTTTCTTTTTAGTTTTATTGCTTTTGTTATTGTGATATTTTCCAGTTTATGAAGCACAGGAGTGGATGCATACAGACAGTAACTGATGTGATGGGGGCTGGAGTTGGGGAGCCATCAATGAATGGAGGGAGGGAGCGTTAGAACTGATTGTGATGATGCATATATGCAACTCTTTTAAAGTGATTTAGCTATGGAAGTGTATTATTATGTGACTATATCAAGAAAACTAAAAAAACAAATCAAAACGACCTATACCATGGGTGAAGGAGGAAGAATTTTTGCTTAGGGGGCAATGAGTTTATTTTAATGTAGAACAATGTGGAGAGGGACATCAATAAAGGTTGTACAACAAGAGTATGATCAATGACACTGAATTATACATGTTGAACTGGAAAAAACATGCTCGGGCTCTCCAAGCAATGTCTCATCGGCTCCTTCTCCATCTGGAGATTTTGAGCACCTGTCATTCCTTAGGGGATGAATCCCAAAGTTTGCCACCCTCTATTCTATCACAGCATGAGACTATACCTAAGGTCTAATATTAGACATGTTGCCTAAGTTACCTCATTCTCTAACCTTTGCTCGTCCTACCTTTGCAAATCCTATTCCACCCAAAAACTGTTATGCATTCCTGCTTTGCCACTTATCATCTAACATTAATTCACTGAGGTGAAAGCCCGTGACCAAAGGGGCTAAGGGATTGCCTCTGCTCTCATATCTAGATCGGTCCAATGTGGACCTTGAGGAAAATGCGCAGTGACTGCTCACTGGCCTCTCGTGAGAAGTGATACTACCTATACTTTAGACTATTTCCATCTCACCAAACCAGGGCCAAGTACATCTTCCCCACTTAGCAAGTGCTCATGGTGACATAGATTGTGTATATAACCCTGCAGCACCATGCCTTTCTTTCCTTTCCTTGATCTACTCTCGAGGCCTTTCTAGGGTTTACGATGATGTAATACTTGCAAACTGATTCATATGGACATAGACTGACTGGCACAGACGTATGTGAAGAGCACCATGCTCAACAGGAAAAGAGTGCTAGCTAGACACCGGGGAGATTTGAGCCTAGGTGGAGCAAATGTTTAACCTGGCAAATAGTTGGGAGTCATAATTATATACACTTGTTTTATTCATAATTTGTAAATATCTGGGGTACCAAAAGTATTTCTAATGTCAAATTTAACACACAAAAAATTAAACCTCATCTTAAAACATCCTCTGGGATACCGAAAGTATTTCGAATGTTCAACAAAAATTTTTTAGCCTCATCTTAAAATATCCATTGATCCATCTCATTCAAATGGAAAAAGAAACAAAACAAACATGCACACAACTGCACAGTTTTCATAAAGGTCTATTTCATTATTGGTGGATAGCGCATTTAACAGTTAAATACATTTAAATTATGTATAGGTGACTGCATCACCGCAGCATTGGTAACTAGATAACCAAGTGAACTAGAAACCAACTAACAAGTAACTGTCTCAATGTTTAAAATACAGCTCTTATTTAGATCATCCTTTGTTTTTTGATCACCTTTGGGTGGGGTGACGTGGGGTTGGGTAGTGAGGGGAAGCCTGCTGGTCACAATGGAAATATATTAAGGCCAAATCTTCTGATACCCATTCCCAGAGGTCTCTTCCACTGGATTAAGCCTCCAACTCCAGGGCAAGCCCAAGTTTGTGGCCTCCAGCATTAATGCTCTTTCCGTCCACCAGAGCAGACAATGTAAGCTTCACACCTGTCAAGAGGAAACAACCATGATGTACCCAGAGCATTTCAAACAAATCACTCCAGAACCAATCTGTCACTTTTCAATCTCTCGATGCAGTCACTAGAGGGGTCCTGGAATATCTGGAAAAACCCCAAATGTCTAACTCAATTGGAAAGGCACCATCATCCAAGGGTAAAGTACCAAGTCAGGGGATACAACATAGGAAACTCAAAATGCTCTGGAAAATACAGTTTAACAGCCTGGACTAAAAGCGACGTAATCTAATGCCTAGTGTGTCTTGACTGGGTATGACAAAAACTATAAAATACATTTAGGGGAATGCTGAAATAGACTATGTATTAAACCAAACAAACCTATTGATCGAGTCAGTTCCAACCCAGAGACCCAAGTGGAAAGAGCTGGAACACCCCCCCCACCCCACCCCGCAACTGCCACATCATTCTGGAGAAAGCTGGCTGGTGAATTAGAACCACTGAACTTTTTGGTTAACAGTCAAGTGCTTTAGCAACTGCAAAAACCCACCAGAAAAGAGTCTCATGCTAATTTCTTGAGATGTGACCATGGCATTGAGGTTATGTAGAACAGTGTTTCAGAGTTTGCACAGTAGGGGCTGATGTATTGACATGCCTACAAAATGTGCATTTAAAGAATTTTTTTTCAAGTGGAAAGTGAAAAGACTATGTTAAAACAATTATGACCAAGTGTTCGTGCCTAGTGAATATGGAGGAAAGGTGCATTTGGGTTCATTGTACTAATCTTACAACTTTTCCTTAGATTTCAATATAGCAAAAATTCTGGGGGAGGGACAATTTGAGGACAAAAAGAAATTCTAACTGCTTTGAAACCTTGCTGTTCAAAGATCAGTATTAGTAGAACCCATCACCTAGTGCTTATTAGATGGCCAAATCACCTTATAGCAGTGGTTCTCAAGCTTCTTTTACCGCAATCCTATAATACAGTTCCTCATGTTGTGGTGACCCCCAACCATAACACCATCTAACACTGTTACTTCTTAACTGTAATTGTGCGGCTGTTATGAATCATAATGTAAGTATCTAATATGCAGGGTATATTTTCATTGTTACAAATTGAACATAATTAAAGCATAGTGATTAATCACAAAACAATATGTAATTATATATTGTGAAATATTTATATGTTTTTAGATGGTCTTAGGTGTCACCCGTTAAAGGGTCGTTCGGCCCCCAAAGGGATTGTGACCCCCCCAGGCTTGAGAACCACTGCCTTAGACCCAGTGAGTCATGGGCTACATTTTAATGAGATTCCCTAAGTGATTCATATTGCACACTACTGGTGAGTCTTGTGTACACTGATGTTTAAGTACCGTTCTAGAAAGCCAGTATGCCTAAAACACTAAGTAGCGTAAAGAGAGCATAGAAACAAACCATTAAAATGAGTCAAATCTGGAGATATAGAAAACCACCACAAAACAAGTCAGGTTAAGCAGTGAGGAAATTTGGCTGAGCCCCAGTGGCGTAGTGGTTGTGTGCGGGACTGCGGCCCACTGGGATGGACGTTCAAATCCAACAGCAAGGCTGGGCCTCCTACTCCCACCATAAGAGGGCAGTGATGCCTCCCAAAACACAAAAAATTAAAAAAAAAAAAAAAAAGTGAGGAAATGTACCAAGAAGTACATATTAAATATGATGGAATAGCTGTTAACGCTCAGCTGTTACTATATTAATATGGTAAACAATATTATAATTAAGCAAAACATTCTTAGGAGACAAGACTTAAGCATTACAAAGTGTCACTGTAGGTATAACTTACTTTCAAATGGACCAGCAAAAAGATAGGGAAAAGGATGTGGTAAAAGTAAATGTTGAGGGCTGAGCCCCGGTGGCGTACTGGTTGTGCGGCCCACTGGGATGGAGGTTCAATTCCAGCAGTGGGGCTGGGCCTCCTACCACCACCACCAGAGAGCAGTAATGGCCCAAAAAAATGTAAATGTTGACTGTACACTTTTTTCCTTCTTTCCAACACTTTGCATATTTGAAAGGTTTGCAAAGTAAGTTGAGAATATATTTTTTAAAGTATTAGCAACACTGTAAATAAATCCCTACTTATTTAATGGTACTTACCGGGCCTCAGAGTCTGAGTATAGCCCACTCCAATTAAACTAGAGTTGTTGACTTTTGCCTAAAAATAAAATGGAAAAATGACTTTAAGAAAAATTTTCAAGCAGAGACACATTCCCCCTATCGTGAAATCTTAGCATTTAATATTGCATTGTGGGCCAAACAATAACCAGGAAGCATTTACTTCTTACCCAGTTCAACTCAAAACTCAAGCTGACAACATGAAACCATAATACTCTAGGTATCCATAGCTACTTTAGGGGTTCTTTCTAAAGAATCATAACTGTAAGCACTTTAATTTCCAAATGCTAAGGACTTCCTCCAATTCAGATAAACCTAACCTCTTTTATTTCATGTTCTCCTGCCACCAGGTCTTCACTCCATCTAAATTGTCCATGAGACTTCGATGCGGTAGCCTTTACCAATTCCGATTTCTGCCATTCTTCCACAGCCCTAACATGTTAAGACTTTGTCACAGGCCTTCAGGGCTGAAAGGAACTATGGAAAGCCAACATGCTAAGTCACACTCTTTCCTCTGTTCTCTACCACCACTGACATTACTGAGCCACAACAGAGACCTGCGGCTGTGAAGAGAGGTAGGTCACCCACAAGAAGCCTAGGTTGCCTAACCAAACAATTTTATGAGTTACTTCTCTAACTTCTTGCTCCTTAGCATTTTGAGTGCTAGTTAAAAATGTAACAAAGCAGCTTCTGGGATCAAATTTCTTCTAATGTGTTAGATGAAAACAGTTCAACCCAGAAAAAGAAATGATGCACTGTGTATTCACTTGCCATTAAAGCCCAATCTTCATGAGCCACCATGACCATGTGACTTTCCATCTAAAGAAAATCAACGTCTCAGGCACTTTGATTCATCTGGAATCTAAACAAATTCCAATTATTTTAGAGTAGGAGTTAACAATGAAACTATGAGTTAAGAGGTCTTTAGAGGTATGATACACTTCCAGGTGCTGGATTGGGGCAACATGAACACTAGGGAGAAAGGATATGCTAGACACGTTTACAAACTATTTCCCAGGAGTCAATAACACACAAGTCCCAAGCTGCTTTCCCATTGTAGACTGAACTGCTAACAGCTGAGAGCTGTACCTTCCACTGGCAATGCATCCGTGATGGTGGCACCGGCGTCAATGAGAACACTCTAACGATCACAGAGTAGCACACGACATAGAGAACCTTGTGTCCTGTGAATCTCAGAGTTTTATTGTTTCCGTGCAGTAAGTCATAATGACTATGAGAATGCCACTGGGAAAAGTTTCTGCTTCTAGTTTGACTGAAACGATGCCAAGGAATGGGTCTAAAACCTACCTGTCTATATTATTTTAACACAGTGTTCTCAGGAATGAAAAGAGGACTTTCTGTAACTGAAGTACCTCACGGGTGGTCTGACTTTCTTTCACTCACCATGCATATGTACCTGTGAGCACATTGCGCGCTGACCTATCTGAAATTGAGGTCAGACCCTCCTCTACTTTCTCAGACACTGCGCACTCCCTCCTATACTAACCCACTGTAACTGGAAATAATAGAAATAGAAAAAGCCTAACAACAGGAACCATGTGGTCAACTATTTAGTGTGCTGGAGACAGGGGTTTCTGGAATCAAAACATTATTAATTATGTGAGCTTTCTATTCTTTTTAGCAATGTGTAATTTCAAAATAACCCAATTCAGAGACAGAAGTACTATACCTGAGTTCAAGTCATAAAAAGTGCATATATTCACTGAGCACTAAAGTCAAGTATTGAAGAACCACCAGTGACCAAGAAGTTTTACTGGGACGAAGGGCTTTTAGTGCTAGCCCACCCGCCACCCCCAACAACCCTCACTGCAATCCATCCTGACTCACAGTGACCCCCTAGGACAAGGCAGAACTGGCCCTGAGAGTTTCCCAGAATCTAACTGCTTATGCACAAAGCCCCACCTTTCTCCTGAGGCTGCGGTTTCCAAGTGTTAACCTTGCAAAGGGCAGCCCACGCAGTATGACACCAGGGTTCCTGGTCAGTGCTAAAACCAAACCCAAACCTACCGCCAATTCCAATCCATAGCAACTTAGGAGGGCAGGACTGAATTTCCCCCAAGGGTTTCCAGTGCTGTCAATTTTCACAGAAAGATGCTGCTACGTCCTTCTCCCATGGAGCGGCTGATGAGTTTGAATCTCGCTCATTTTAAAACCAGGACAGCCCTGGGCAGGTTAAGCTGTCACCCAACACAGGACTGAAATAAAAAACGGGATCCAGTCCTGGCTCTACTCTTCCCTCTCCCTTTGGAAGTGGGATAAATTCTTCCTCTCTCAGCTTAGTTTCTTCCATGTGTAAAGTGACATGCCCAATTGATAGTTCAGATAAACCTAAAGACATTTTGCAAACCACAAAAAGACAAAATAACAAGGTACTATTATTTCTAACAGAGAAAAACCACTCAGGGTCCAAATCACTGGTTTTTCCTGAACTCAAACAACCTAGTTGTCAGGGTTACTAGCAATACTAATTAAGTTTTGGGGGAGTAAACAAAATACTAGAACCTGTCCTGTAAGACAAACATCTAGTATCGCTTTACAGAAAAAGCAGCATTCTGTATTCTAATTGAAATCTGCCTATAAATGAGACTGTGTTCATATTACAAATTCTCGATACATCTCATTATGCCCAAAGATTAATTCCAGTAAGTGAAACCCTCATTTGAAGATCAAAGTAGTACTTACAGAAATGGAAGCTGTGGGATCCAACTGATATTTAGCAGCAATGCCAAAACGAGTACAGTTGGTGCCTGATGTCCAAGCCAAGTTTACTGACGTGTCAAGATCTTCACATACTTTTTGATAAATTGAGCCTCCAAATTCTGTCCCATCATTGCTGTAAGATATTTTAAATTAGTAAATATAGAATAACCTTAACAATCTTTCAGTATGGATTACAACTCAATATAAAGAAAACCAGGCGAAGAGTTAGTTGAGTGACCGCAACCGCAGGAGACAAGCCGGTAACTGTGGATTCCCACAGGCAGGCCCAACCGAGCTGCTCCAACCGTGCGAAGATGGACTTGGTGAGGGGTTGTGCTGGCACGGTGACCAGGGCACTTTTCTGCACCTTTTCCTGTCTTGGTCAAAATGCGGTGTTAGGGGCTGATGGGCAGCCTTGGGAAAACCATGCTGCAGAGTGGTGGCACTTTTGGCACACTCATGGCCACTGGGATGGTATCCAATGCTAGCGGGTGTAGTGGTTGCCCCGTATCTCTACCTCTCCCACCAATCGTAGCCCATGTACTCTAACAGTCTTTCAGGAAACATATATATATTGAAGAACAACAGAAAAGACTGACATTGTCAAGAGCTTTATCTTGCTTGGATCCACAATCAATACTCCTGAAAGCAGCAGTCAAGAGACAAACAGCACAGTGAATTGGGTAAATCTGATGCACAGAGCTCTTTAGAGTTCTGAAAAGCTGGGATGTTACTTTGAAGGCTAAGGTGCACTTGACCTAAGGTAGGGTATTTTCAATGGTCTCACTTGCATGTGCAAGTTGGACACTGAATAAGAAAACCAAAGAAAAATCGATTCATTTGAACCATAAAGTTGGCAAAGACTAAAGTATCATGACTACCAAAAGAACAGATTTGTCTTGGGGGAAACACAGCCAAAATGCTCCTTGGAGGAAAAGACGGCAAAAATTCATCTCACATACTTTACACGTGGACAGAACAGACCCATGCCAGGACATCATGTTCGGGAAAGTGAATAAACAGCGAAAAATGAGAAAGGTCCTTGATGAGTCACACACTAGCTATAACCACAGGTTCAAACAGAAGAGCATTGTGGAGATGGCAGAGGACGGGGAAGTGTTTTAGTCTGTTGCACATAAGGCTGCTGTGGTAGGTCCATCACTCTGTTGTCAATTTGAAAGGATTAAAGCGTAAAGGTGTGGAGTTCAGCCTGTCGAGCAGGTTGTACCTTAATGACCTTATTTGGAGGCACTAAGGAGAGAAATAGCTCACTGAAGGCAAGACAGTCTCACTTCCTGCGAGCCATGCGGTTGACAAGGCACATGGAGAGAAGCTGATGCCGCCAGAGCACAGAGCTGGAGGAACCACTTGGAGACCCACCCCAGCACTGAGACGTTTCTACTCCATTGCATCCACAAGGCTGCTCACCCATTGGCCTGTGATCTTGCTGCATTTGGTGTCATTACATATATTTCGTTAATATGAAGAGGACTTTACAGATCAGTATCGGATATATGAGCTAATATCAGACTTATGGACTTGATCTAGACTAGGCTGAGATATTTTCTCAATATTCAATTGCTCTTATATGTAAAGCTCTTTCTTATACAAATGTGTTTTGAATTTGTTTCTCTAGTCTACCCAGACTAAAACAACTGCTATGAATCTAAACTGGTGTGCACTGAAATAAAAACCACTGCTTGTATGGGTCTTTGCCATCAACTGAGATTGGGTGAAATAAGCCATGGTACACCCATTCAATGGAATTAATGCAGCTACTGAGAAATCCCTATGTGAAATACATGACACAAGAAAATAACCAAAATGCATTAAGCTGGTAAAATGAGTTATAAAACAGTATTCTCGGTATTTATCGTAGATACATATATACAAACCAAATCCAGTTGATTCCGACTCATTATGACCCTGTAAGACAGCACAGAACTGCCCCATTGGAATTCCAAAAGCCGTAATCTACCTGGACTACCAAGAGTGGCTTAGTTAATAACCAAGTAATTAACCAATGCGCCACCAGAACTTCCTCCAAACATAAGGGGGGGGGGGGTTGTTATAGAGAAGTTATATTATCTTTTAATTTCATTTTTCCACAAATTTTTTGAAGGCCTTTCAAATACAGAAAGAAAAAAAGCATTAACAAAGATTAAGAAATTTTGATGAGGTAGTCAGTCTGCTTCCTGCAGGGTTAGGTTACTGTGAGTTGAAATTAATTCGATGGCACCAATTTTGGGGGTGGGGGGGGGGTTATGTGTGTACACATGTTTGTGATCTCTATTTCTGATTTGAGTTAGGTAAAAATGCATTTGAGGCAATTCTATGAAATCAGCAACCCACATAACATAAATACTTAAGGTATTTATGATAGGTATTTATTGCATAGGCAGCAATTTGGCAACATCTTTCTCTTCTAAAACCCCAAAGCATCAAACCTCATATGAAACATTTACTCTCTTAGCACCAAAAACTGAACCAACCTTTACTACTAAAGATTTTCAAAGAACACCTAGACTTAATTTTTTTTTAAAGAAATACTTTATGTTGTGATTAGTAAGAAATGACAAGGACTCTCAAACACTGTTCTCAAGTCCTCTATCACAGAATACTATGAAGAAAATACTTACACATTAGTGTGTAGCTGGAAGTCTCCGGTCCTGTAGCCCACTGCAAAGTTATTCCTTGTCAGCTTTGACTTGGCACTGTCAAAGGTCATCTGATAACCAGCAAGCCAGCCCTCATAGCCAAAGACAGCTGAACCATGGATTGCAGGTCCAGCAAAATCAAAGTCAACATCACAGCCAAGGTTTATACACTCCCTCTTGTAGGAAGACTTGATTTTACCACTTTTCTTTCTGGAAAAGAACAAAAGGCCTTAGAAGTGATATCAGTGGAAAAGAATATATTTTTAAACATGCATAGAGCACAAAAAAGATATAAAGCTATGCTGCCTTAAAATGAGCACATGGTTGATACCTTCCTATAGAAGCAGACAATCTTGCAGTCTCTTCCCACCACGGCACCCATCCTCCCTCATGCCTTCCCCCAATGCAGACATTAAGTTTCCTCATCTGTGAGGTCAGGGACTTTACTGTGGTTATCACACATCTTGTGACATATGTAACTACTGAATATGCATGTCCGATGGTTATCCCAAGACAGTAATGATTCTTTCTGTGTGGACCGGGTTGCTATCATGGCTGTCCCAGAGGTGAGCATGTGAAATGTGTCTGACTCCTTTATTTTATCATCTCTCCTACCTATGCCCTCCTAGTCTCTGTGACTTTATTACTATCTTTAAGTATTATCGCTGTGTGGTTGCGCCTTATGAACCCCATGATTGTTAGAGACTGGTTGACTCTAACAGTAGGACAACCATAGGGGAAAAAAACAGCTCAATGAACTCAACGACATGCAGAGTAAATGAACTACCACCATCAGAGGATGACTGCTTGGCAACCATTCACAAAGCCTCTTAGAAATGTGTTAATTTCCAAAAGTAATGTCACAAGAGAGACAAACATTTGAAGGCAGGCTAACAACCACTGCAGCACTGCAAAAGCAGGAACAAAGATTTGTTATCCCAAAGATGTCAAGTTATTGAATGATAAATGTGTACCCTCCTAAACATACAGAAATGTTTTTAATTTAAAGCACACGAAAATGTACATGCTTAAAAAAAATAATGTACATACTTACCCTGTGTTTGGTGAGAAGGTAGTATCAAATGTCAACTTTAAACCTTGGCAAATCTATTTTGTAAAACAAAAAAATTTTTTTTCAATTTTCCCCCTTTTGACAAAGATACAATAACTTAAAAAGTAGACATATTTTCTTTTTTTTTTTTTAGTAGACATATTTTCAAAGCATTACCTGGTCTTCAATTGCGATTTCTGTCCCCAGAGTGTTATCAGTGTTCCATTTTTCTGTGAAAGTCAGACCATACTCACACCATTTATATTTGGTCTCCAAAGTCCCAGTAACTTTACCAGTGTCTGTGTTAGATGAACCGGATGTTGAGAATTCCTATTAAGATAATAAATAACTTCATGAAATTTGTCCTAAGGCTACAAGAACCTAGTGCCCAACTTAAAGAAACCACCACTGACTGAAACATCCGGCCTTTTCACTAATGCCCCTTTCCAGATTAGCTTCCTAAACATGCGCACGAGTGACAAATCTGCTTTGAACTCACTCACTGCCATCTACCATGTTTGTTGACATTGCCCACACACCAGTAGCAAGGTAATCTGAAGCTAACTACCAAATGAGCAAACTGTACCTTTTCAACACCTACTAATTATCTAATATCAACTGCTACTACCTTTAAAAAAAAACCTGCTATAGCAATTTTATTTGGCATACAAAAATCAATGTGGAAATAAAAAAACAAATTATTTTGCCACAGCATCCAATCTACCCGATACATCACATACCCCATCATACAAAATCAGAATTTATAACTAATACTCTAATTAAGAAAACTAATGAAAGAAAACTTCCCTGAAAATTCTTAAAAAGAAAGCACCACACAGTAGCAACTTCAATCAGGAATAAAAGTTATTTTTTTTAAATGTTTTTTTTTTTTGAGTAAGTTATTTTAAAAAAATGATTTGGTAATCCTAATATTCAGCTTTTGAGAGCCATTATCAACTTTCATTACATACACTTCACATTCTCAAATTTAAAACACAAACAAGCAAATAAGCAAAAACCAGTGAATGATTTATAAGAAATTTACTCTACATGAGTTTTAATATTCAAAATATAAATCTATTATATAATATAGAAAAATACCATACAATCTGTAATATTTGATATAACTTTATGCTTAAAATAGCAAAGGTATTAAAAAAAATAAAAAAATAAAATAGCAAAGATAAATGATTTGCTGATATTTAATTGTACACTAGGAGCCCTCGTGGGCTCCTTTACATGTTGGGCTGTGAGATTTAATGTTTATTGTGCCAACCTGGCTGATAAACACGTTTTCTTGATGTGCACTTACCCTTTATATAAAATTCTCTTTTAACACATTGCAGATGGATCCCCGGGTTTACTCGTGTTTATGGTTTAATGCAAAAAATCATCCATTTATGCTTTAATGCAAAAAAAACTAACAGCTGAAAGACTTGGGTAAGTTGGTAAAAAAGAATATCCGGTCTTTAATGTGTCAAAATATAAGTTTCTATGGATTTGTTTTTCTAATGCACCTAGCCTGATACATTTTGCTATCAAGAGTGGGGTACTGGAGAAACAAATCCTAAGATGGAAAGATGTTTGTTTGACCTCTCCCTCAGGGAAGTTTTTCTTCTTTGTCTAGCCAGAGATCAGATAAAGCCAGTGTTTACTCGGTTGTTTTTTGGGGAAAATAGTTTGTAAGCCCACTTGCTTGCAGCCATTAATATTTTATCTTAAATGGGTTTAGGTCACACTGGCAAAGAAAACTTTGAAAAGATATACCCCACCCAGTGCTTTGGAGTACTCAGTAACCACTGGTCTTTGTCAGAAGCTAGAAAAAATCTGGAACCATAAAGAAACTCTGGGACTGATGTTAATGGAAGCCTTGAACAGGCTGAGATGCTTGCTAGATGGCCACCTAGATCTACTTGAGTGGAAATGGGAAAATGCAGCAATAAAGAGACAGGTTAAGTTTGGCCACTGATAGCCATGGACTTGGTTTCCAGGGGGAAAAAAAGGAGAGGGTTCAATGGTTTAAAGTTCATGACCTAGCATGAGGGGGCTAGGCTTGTTGAGTACTGGTTATGTTTTCATGATGTGCACTTAACCTTTATATAAAACTCTCTCTTAAAATATGAATTTCTGTGGATTTGTTTCTCTAACGTACCTAGACAAACACAAGTTATTAACTGCAAGTATGGCAGTTTAAAACTGCCAGCTGGCTGAGCCCCGGTGGCGTAGTGGTTGTGCGCGGGACTGCGGCCCACTGGGACGGAGGTTCAATTCCAGCAGTGGGGCTGGGCCTCCTACTCCCACCGCCGGAGAGCAGTGATGCCAAAAAAAAAAAAAAAAAGCTGCCAGCTGCTCCTCAGGAGAAAAACAGGGCTGTAAACAGTCTCAGAAACTCCTAAGGGCAGTTCCACCCTAGACTAAGTAGGGTCTGTTATGAGGTGGAATCAATTTGAGAGGAATGAGTTTAGTTATTTTAGAATTGTACACTAATTGAAAAGCAAATGAAGGGTTCAGAAATGTAAAACTTGTTTCCAATAATCCCAAAAGGTCTAAAGGCAAGGTAACCAATAGGCACCCTGTGGAGGTTGAGTGAGCCAAGAGTTGACCAGACCCGACCAGATGGAGAGATTTTTGAGCCTGTGAACTGGTGCATTATTGCTGCTGACTTTAAGGAGGACCTGTCTGGATTTGACTTTGCTTATGGATGCAGACTCACAGGGTTCCAACTGGAATGAAGATTCTTCACATGGAAAAATGATTCTGTCCTCAGAGCAGCACAAGGTTGACTTAAGTGGGCAGTACATAAATTGGACACCCAAAGTTGGATAAAGGCATGAAAGTGGTTAAGTTACCACCTTTCATAGATGGGGGAACACAGTCACAAGGATTAAGTCATAGGATTAAGGTGTAGGTGTTAATTGCAGTTGTGAGGGTAAACAATTGTGTACCGAGCCATTTACCGTATTTGTAGGACCTTCAGACCACTCTTTCAACCCCACCCCAAAGTGGGGAAAATGAGGGTGCCTCTTATGGTCCAAAGATGTGGTACCCCAGAACATTTGTTTGTGATCCTATGTGGCTGCTTACTGTCTGCTACTGTTTAGCATGCTGTGACTTGCTGTGTGTTCAGGGAAAGTTATGCCTCCTGGAGTCTAAATGTCAGGTCACATAATTGGCATAGCACAAGACTCCCATTATTTGTTAATGAAAGTGATCATGGTTCTTTGACACCATTGTTGAGTTTATTACCGTATTTTGCTTTATTTTAATAAATATTATAGTGTACTGGTGCTATTTAGTTCAGATTATTTTTTTTGTTTTCCTGTTCTAAAAACTAGGTGCAGCTTATGGTACAAAAAATACAGTGTCTCTCCGCCCTTCAATTGGCCAGGTTGGCACAATAAACATTAACTATCTAAATTCAACCCTTGCCAACTTGTGGGCTTGGGCAGCACTGGGTTGGGATATCTTCATGACGTGCACTTAGCCTTTATATAAAATTCTCTCTTAAAATATGAATTTCTGTGGATTTGTTTCTCTAACGTACCTAGACAAACACAAGTTGCTAACTGCAAGAATGGCAGTTTAAAACTGCCAGCTGCTCCTGAGGAGAAAAACAGGGCTGTAAACAAGTCTCGGAAACTCGTAAGGGCAGTTCCACCCTAGACTAAATAGGGTCTGTTATGACGTGGAATCAATTTGAGAGCAATGAGTTTAGTTATTTTGGAATTGTACACTAATTGAAAAGCAAACGAAGCGTCCAGAAATGTAAAATTTGTTTCCAATAATCCCAAAATTTAATAAATCTTACAGGATTCAGTATAACATAGGCAACTAAAACCTTAAATGGTAAAATTCTAAAGCTATCTGAAGCGTTCCAATTCAATTTTTTCTGCTAATCATGGCGCTAGGCCCTGGTCATTGGAAACCCAAGTCCAAAAAAGACCCCTAAGCTGAAATAGTAAGCACAGAGGAATGTTTAGGTCACCTATTGTGGTGCTCCGAAGTGAGGGAACATTACTTAGAAAATAG
>PVJH01039775.1:0-16174 GCA_004026705.1 Nesogale talazaci | reverse complement strand
GGAAAAAAATGCTTTCTCCCCCCTTCCCATCCATTTATTTAACCTTTTAAAAATGGGTATCCAGTGTGTTCTAGACCCCCTGTGTAGGCACTGAAGATCAAGTGGCAAACAAAACAGGTGGGCGAGGTCGATAACAGTGGATAAAGTCAGTACAATATGCAGATCGGACCGTAGTCGTTGCACTAATGAAGAGTGGCAAAGCAGAGACAGAGGCATGGACACTCTTTGCTGGAAGTGCACCTTTCACTAGGATGGCCACTGCCTTTCAGCAAGAAGGTTAGAGTAGAAGAGCAGGCTTTGGAAAAAGGAATTTGTGTGTCACCTTCTCAGCTAAGAAAACTAGACAAGTCAACTTGTCGTCAACCGTAGATTCCAATCACGTTTACAAGACAAAAACCAACCCACTGGCTGTTGAACCAACTCTGACTCCTGATGTGCGCCCCTTGATGTGTGCCAGAGTACGGCTGAGCTCAGTGGGCTTTTGGTAGCCCTTCTCCTGAGGCACCTCTGCGTGGCCTTGAACCTCCAGCCTTTGCGTTCCCAGCTGATTGCACCATCCACAGATTCTGCAACTGTGCCTGGTGTGGGTCAGCTACTCTGCCTTGCTGTGTTAAAATGTGTTTGCAACAGAAAATAAAGGTGTGTGTACATGTGGAGAGCGGGCGTGGGGAAGAAGAGGAGGGTGCCATTGTTGAGGGGGGCGGTGGCGGGGTTTGGGGCAGGATGGACCTGTAGGTGCAGGCACAGGTGCAGAGGGTAGAGAACAGCGCCCTCCTCTTTGGGTGTGACGAGGAGGAAGCGGGGCTGCGTGAAACAAGTGGCCCCAGGTGTGAAATGGCTCCGTGTGACCTCCGTCTATAGACCTGGTTCCTGACAGCACCCATGGAGAGGGGAATAATGGGGCTTATTTTGACAGCAGAAGATTACCGCGGGGGCCAGGTTGTTTTAATAAACAGTTCTCGAGGCTGTCGGTCGGTCGGTCGGTCGGTCTGGGAAGCCTAACCCGGCCCCCTCACTGTGTAGCTCACATGCGTCCTGCCTTTTGTCTCTTGCAGCTTTGTAGGCAGCCCGGCGCAGAAAGTCAGGCGGGATGGCCAGCTCAGCGCGGGAGCATCTGCTTTTTGTGCGGCGCCGGAATCCCCAGATGCGCTACACGTTGAGCCCCGAGAACCTCCAGAGCCTGGCCGCTCAGAGCTCCATGCCCGAGAACATGACCCTCCAGCGGGCCAACAGTGACACGGACCTGGTGACTTCTGAGAGCCGCTCCAGCTTGACCGCCAGCATGTACGAGTACACACTGGGGCAAGCCCAGCACCTCATCATCTTCTGGGACATTAAAGAGGAGGTGGACCCCAGTGATTGGATCGGACTGTACCATATCGGTGAGTCACAGGGAAGGGACAGCGTGCGTGCCGTTGTGCTCTGACGGGGTGATTTTCCATAGGCACCTCTAACTGAGACAACAAGACCCCCTGCAAGGGGGCTTCAGAAGATGCGGGTTGGGTGGGATCCATGACTAGCAAACAACCCCGTTTCCCGGACCTTTGGGAAGCCCCCTCATCTAGGTAACAAGGTTGTGGGAACTTTCCTTTCTTCTTGGGAAGGAAAGAGTGAACAACAATAAATCATTTGGTTTCTGTGAATTTTATGGTGACATGACTGCCTTAGTCCATGTCCAAACCTGAGGACTGCAGAGTGTTTTCTTTTTAGAACTTCACATTGCTTCTGATCGGTAGGCTCGTTTGTGAAAGAGGTGTTTGTTTGACTTGAGTTCACATGTTCAAACAAAGAAGCTTAGCTATAGGGAACCTGAAAGAAAAGACTACTTTTTAATGGCTAAATTGCATGATTAAGAACATGAAATCTAAGCTATAGTTTTATTTTGCAATTCTTTGATGTGTCCTAAGTCAATTAGGTGAAGAGAGTTTCATGTTCTCTTGCTAAACAACTTAGAAGCCCCACAGACTTGCTGTTTGTTTTAATAAAAACAGTGCTGCTGTGTTGCTACTTTGCATCTGTTATTCAAAGGTGAGTGGATGATGCATGGAACCACCCAAGAAGTAGGACCTGCTGGATTTTGTAGCAGAAAACCTCAAACAGCCATATAGCCATAGAGAAACCATGATTGATTTTGGATTTTAAACCTAATATCCCCTAACATTGGAGATTATTTTTTTAACCAAATGGAGGAACTTCCTTTCTAAATTCCGTATCAGAGACAGGAGTGCCTTGGAGATACTGGGATTTTGGTTCCAGGCCGCTGCAATAAAGCTCATGCCATAATGAAACAAATCATATGATTTTTTCCCTCCCAGTGCATATATTATTTTTACATGAGACCATAGTCTACTGTGTGCAATAGCACTATGAAAAAGTATGAGATATTGTGAGAATGACCAGATTGGGACCCAGAGAGCAGAAGTGAATGCATACTGCAGGGGAAATGGTGCTGATAGACTAACTCGACCCCTGGCTCCCACCACCTTCCCATTTGTAAAAAGTGCATGTCTGTGAAGTGCAGTCAAGCAAACTATGCCTAGATTTTATGTGGGCAGACACGGTTGCTTGCACTGCACGTTATATACATCTTTGAGAAATAAATATACGAATTAGCAGGACAAAGACCTGCTTTGGTCGGTGGTCCCAGCGACAGGGGCAGATTTGCTTCCGTAATGACATTGGGCAGAATCTAGTGACCTTTTCGAGCCTTGGTGGCATAGGGGTTGGCCTGTTAACTGCAAGGGCAGTAGTTGGAAAACTTCAGCTACTCCATAGGAGAGCAATAGGGCTTCCTACTCCCACAAAGACTCACAGTCTCAGAAACTTACGGGACACTTCTCCCCTGCCCTCGAGGGCCCCAAGGAGTTGGCATTGACTCAATGACCATGAGCTTGCTTTGGTTTGAGTGATATTTTTGGTTGTCTCAAGTGGGTGGGGAGTCCCTGCGTGCCACAAAAAGCTGAGTATCCAACTGTTAACCAAGAATCTGCCCGGAAGTGCTGTGAAAGAATGACAGTGATTTACTTCTGAAGTAATGCGGCCTTAGAAACTTTTGAAGTTGAGTAAACAGTGCGGGGGCCACGTCGGACCTCCTCTGGCTCCCTAGGCTGATGGCTCCGAGACAGAGGTCAGAGATGCCTCCAGTCTCCACTCCGTTTCCCTCTCTTCTGACACCAGCGTCTCTCCAGTGGCTCTCCTGTGGCTGGACTGGATGATAAACTGCAAAGACTGCTTAGGACACGCAGAGGGTGTTCACACTTAGGGGGTTTCCCAGGGAAGTTAAACCAAATGAATAAAAAACATAACAGTCCCATTGCCATCGCATTGATTCCAACTCATGGGGGCTCTAAAGGACTGGGTATAACTGCCTTTGTGTTTCTGTGACTGTAATTCTTTATGGGAGTTGTAAGTTTTATCTTTCTCATGTGGAGCAGTTGATAGTTTCAAACTGCAATTGGCAGCCCAACGTGTAAGCATGATTCCACCGGGGAAGGTAGCAGCTTATAATTCAGGTGAAAAATGGTTGGGATGCAGCAGGGGACCTTCAGCCTATTGGCCTGGCCTCTGTCATCTTATAAAAATTTTTAGGGCTGATAATAAATGCCCAAAGGGCATGTCCCACTGCTGTAAGTCTCAGCCCCACAGGCACTCAGCTCTGTGGGTCAGCAAATGCAACTCTCCTGACTGAGTGCCCAAGGGCTAGCCACCTGCCCCAAAGAACTCAGCTCTACTTGCTTTGTGGCCCGGGACGCCCATTACTCTGTCTCATGATCTGGCTCCAGGTTCCTTTGCTGCTGTGCTGCCCCTCTCATGTCACAACTGTATCCCAGATCAAGAATAGGGATCTCACATCCAAAGGGCACACTTCACTGCTGCTCTTCTTTTTGCCAGTAGCACTATTCCCATGTTCTGCTTCTGAGATGGTTCATTTTATCCCTAGCAGAGTGGCCATCACAATGAACCCTGTCAGCGTCTTCCTTGACCTTTCTTACCCAGATGCATCATTGAAAAAGTATCATCTGGTGGGAGTTATAGAGACTCTGGTGAGAAGAGCTTTATGAAGTAATTCATGGCCCTTCAGAAATATATTTCTACCTGACAAATGTGGGACCCCTGTGAGTTAGAAATGCCTCCCTGTAACTGGCTTGGTCTTGGTTCAGTTGAGTGGAGGTAAGCAAGGCCAGAGATGCTGCAGACATCGTACAGGACATGCCATCGCCCCCACTCTCACTCAGGGTCATACTGGAGGTCTGAGCCAGAGCAATAAGGAGAGAAAGGGAAGTAAAGAGCATCCACATTGGTAGGAAAATGAAAATGATGCTCTTTGTAGATGACATGACATGATGCATAGAAAATCGTAGCCACTCCACAGGAATTTAGAATTAATAGAAGGATTCAGCAAGGTGGCACGATGCAAGCTCATCATACACATCTACATTATAAACAAATCACTTGCAAGGAGAACGCTGCAAAGGAAATAAAGAAGATGATACTATTATGATATCCCACAAGATAAAATGCCCACCAGGGATGTAAAAGTTTTATACAAGGAAAACTACAAAATGCTAGAGTATGAAGCCAATGGGACAAATATAAATGGAAAAACAGACTGTGCTCATGGATTGGAATACTCAACCCAAAGAGATCTATGAATGTTGTACAATCCCGATCCAAATCTCAACAACATTCTTTAATGAAATAGGAAAAGCTATCTCCAACTTTATATGGAGAGGAAAGAGGATGCAGGGCAAAAAGAGGAATTAAGGAATCCAGTGCAGAGTACATCTTAACTTTCAATTGACCAAAGCCATAAAGTTGAGTGTCCTTATATTTTACTTTCTAGAAGAAGGTCTATAAGTCAAAAAAGCTCTAACTATGTAATCAACTCCAAAGATATGTTTAAGAAATTGAAAATAGAATCTGTCTCTTTTAGTCTGTGGGGCTGGCCCCAAATCCCAGCTATGTGGATAATCTCCCCTTCTCACAGAAGAATTCACTTCAGAGGTCAGCACTGAAGTTCCAGCTCAGGGAGAGGGGTGTATCTCTTCAGAGCGCACAGGAGCAAAGGAAGAGGGAAGGAGAGTGAGTGGAGCACATCTTGGTTCACCAAGCACCAAGGACAATATTTCTGCTTAGAGCAGTCAATGCACAGAGAGGATTATAGGGCCAGCCCCACCATGAGACAAGATGTCCCTTCCTGATCCATAGTGCTATGGGGAACAACACTGAAGACACAGTGCAGGAATTGTGCCCAATCTGACTCTACCACACCAGGGCAAAACACTAAGGGTGTGCAACAAAGCAGCAAGGGGAGCAAAGCAATGAAGTCCTCAGGGAATACCAAACATAGACTTTGGTCCCAGGACGTGGCACCCCATTAGATTCAACCGAAAAATGCTCCTGAAGATCAACCGACAGATCTTGAACTAATTTTAGGCTTTTTTGGGTCATCTTGTTTTTTTTAATTTGTTTTCTCTTGTTTTGCTCTGCCTTGTTTTTGTGTTTATTATTGTCTCTGCTTGTCTATCTAGATAAGATAAGTGGGATAAATAGTCTGTAGAAGAATACAATGGGACCAATGGTTCTGGGATGACATGGGAGAGGGAAGGTGGAGAAAAGAAGTGGATGTTAACAAACCCAGGGACAAGGGAACAAATGATTTAAAATCAATGGCAAGGAGGGCATAGGATGCCTGGTAGGGCATGATGATCAAGGGAAATGTAACCGAGAGGAATTACTGAAACTCGAATAAAGACTGAACATGATAGTGGGGCAAGAGGAAATTAAAGGAAGCATAAGAAAGAACTAGGAGGCAAAGGGCATTTATAGAAGTCTAAATATAGGCATGTGCAAATGTAAATATATTTTATGATAGGGAAATAGATCTATGTATATATATTTATAGGATAAGTATTAAGGTAGCAGACAGGCTTTGGGCCTCTACTCAAGTACTCCGTCAATGCAAAAACTCTTTATTCTAATAATCTGGGATTCTGTGATGTTCAGTTTCCTGACATGATCACTGAAAACAAAATTGGTGCATGCAAATGTGGTGAAGAAAGATGATGGTGCCCTGCTATCAAAAGATTTAGCATCTTGGGTCTTAAAGGCTCGAAGATAAACAAGTGGCCATCTAGTTGAGAAGCAACAAAATCCACATGGAAGAAGCACACCAGCCTGTGTGATCATGAGGTGTCAGTGGGATCAGATACCAGGTATCAAAGACCCAGAACAAAAAATCATATCAATGTGAATGAGGGGGAGTTCAGAGTGGAGACAGAAAGTCCATCTGTAGATAATTGGATATCCTCTTACAGAAAGGTCACAGGAAGAGATGAGCCAGTCAAGGGGTAATATAGCACTAATGAAACATACAACTCTCCTCTAGTTCTTTAATGCTTCCTTCCCCATACCCACACTATCATGGACCTAATTCTAGCTTACAAATTGACTAGACCAGAGCATGGACAGGGGTACAGATAATTGCTGGAAATCCAAGACAGAGAAATCCCTCAGGATCAATAATGAGAGTAGCGATAATAGGAGTGTAAGAGGAAGGGGGGGGGGGGGGGAGAATGAGGGAGCTGATCACAATGATCTACATATAACTCCCTCCCAGGGGGATGGACAGCAGAAAAGTGGGTGATGGGAGACATCAATCAGTGTAAGACATGAAAAATTAATAGTAATTTACAAATTATCAAGGGTTCACGAGGGAGGGAGAGTGGAGAAGAGAAAAAAAGGAGGAATTCAAGTAGAGTAGAAAGAAAATGTTTTGAGAATGATGGTGGCAACCTACTTACAAATGTGCTTGACGCAATGCATGTATGTATGAATTGTGACAAGAGCTGTATGAGCCCCCAATAAAATGATTAAAAAAGCAAAGACAAAACAACAACAAAAATGGTCTTTTTAAAAAAGTGCACATTTGTCTAACGCATATAGCAATCTGATAGACTTTTGTTTGTTGACCTTGTATCCTGCCACACTACCATATTCCTCTATCACTTCCAGCACTCCTCTTGTGGAGTGTTGCATGTATAAAATCATATCATCTGGGAATAATGATGGTTTCATCTCTTTTTTTTTTCCAGACGAATATCTTTGATGTCTTTCTTTTGCCTTATGTTGTTAGCTAGGACCTCTAGTACGATGTTAAATAAAGTTGGGTACAAGTGACATCTTTATCTGGTCCCTGGGTTTGTTTTTGTCTTTTCTCCACTTTGTCTGTTGGTTTTTCATAAATAGCTTGTATTATATTGAGGAATTTCCCTTCCATTCCTATCTTCTTGAGTGTCTTAAACAGGAATGGGGGTTGGGTGTTGTTGCATACTTTTTATGCATCTATCTACAGTATCACGTGGTTCTTGTCTTAGTTCATGTTAATGTAGTGAATAATGCTGAGGGATTTTTGGATGTCTAACCTTCCCTGCTTCCTTGGGGTGAATCCCACTTCATCCTGGTGAGTTATATATATTTTTTATAATATTACTTTTGTGTTTTATTGGCCAGCATTTTGTTAAGGATTTTTTGCATCAATGTTCATCAGCGATATCGGTCTGTAGTTCTAGATTCTTATGGAATCATTGCCCACTTTAGTTATCAGTGGTATGCTAGCTTCATAGAAAGAGTTTAGGAGTTTTTCATCTTTTTCTGTGCTCTGGAAGAATTTGTATAGGATTGATGTCAGTTCTTCCCTGAATGCTGTGAGAATTCTCCTTTGAAGCTGCTTGGCCTGGGGGATTTTTATGTTGGTAATCACTTGATAACCTTGTCTATTTTTTCTATTGCTATGGGTCTTTTGAGGTTCTTGACTTCCATCTTGGATAGTCTAGGGAGGGATTGTTTTTCTAAGTATTTGTCCATTTCTTCCAAGTTGTTGAACTCATTGGAATATAGGCCTTCGTACTACTGTGTAATTAGCTTTTTAATTTCATTAGGGTCTGTTGTTAGACAAAATAGGTACACAAGTAAATGTAGTGAAGAAAGCTGATGGTGTCTGGCTATTGGGATCGATCAAAAGTTATGTAGCAGAGAGAAAATACTGAAACCCAAATGGAAGCTGAGCATGATGGTGGGCCTGGAGGAACGTAAAAGGAAATAGAGAAATTAACTGGAGGGTAAAGGGCATTTATAGAGGTCTAAATACAGGCATGTACATAGGTGAATGTATTTATATATGATGATGGGGAAATAGATTAACCTGTATATAATTATAGGGTTAGTATTAGGACAGCAGATGGACATTGGACCTCCACTCAAATACTTCCTTAGTGAAAGAACATTTTGTTCTATTAAATTGACATTCCATGATGTTCACCCTCCCAACACGATCACTGAAGACAAATGTGTGGGACCCATCAGCTTGTGGGACCACAGAGGTGTCAAAGAGATCAGTTATCAGGCTTCAAGAACTAAAAATCATAACATTGCATACTCACCTTACTGAAATGATCGCATAAGCAAATGTGATGAAGAAAGCTGATGGTGCCTGGCTATCATAAGATATGGTGTCTGGGGTCTTGAAGGCTTGAAATAAACAAATGGGCATCTAGCTCAGAAGCAACAAAGTCCACATGGAAGAAGCAAACCAACCTGTGTGATCGCGAGGTGTCAAAAGAATCCAGAATCAGGTATCAAAAAACTAAAAATTATATTATTATAAATAAGGGGGAATATAGATTGGGGACCCAAAGCCCATCAATAGGTGAAGTGACATCCCCTTACAGAGGGGTTGCAGAGAAGAGATGAGCCAGTCAGGGTACAGTGAAGTAGCAATGAAATATGTAACTTCCCTCTAGTTCTCAAATGCTTCCTCCCATCCACTGTTATGATCCCGATTCTACCTGGAAGGCCCAGCTGGATCAGGGGATGTACACTGGCTCCGGAAACATGGGGAATTCATGATAGATGATCCTTACAGGACCAGTGGTGGGAGTGGTTGATACAGGGAGGGTGAAGTAGAAAGGGGGAACCAATAGTAGGGATCTATATATAACCTTCTCTCTGGGGTATGGACAATGGGGAAGTGAGTGAAAGGACACATTGGACAGTGTACGACGTGAAAAAGTAATAATAATCTGTAAATTATTAAGGGTTCATGGGGGAGGGAGAGGGGGAAGGGAAGGAAAATATAGGGAGTTGGTACTGGGGGCCCAAGTGGAGGGAGGATGTTTCGAGAGTGATGGTGGCAACAAGTGTACAAATGTGGTCTGTATACAATTGGCATATGTATTGATCATGATGGAAGTTGTATGAACCCTCAATAAAATGATTTATTATATATATATTTATTTATATAATCTGGGGTCTTAAAGACTTGAGGAGAAACAAGCAGCCATCCAGCTGAGAAGCAGCAAAGTCCACATGGAAGAAGCACACCAGCCTGTGTGATCACAAGGTGTTGATGGAATCATGTATCAGGTGTCAGAAAACCCAAAACAAACAATCGTATTGATGTGAAAGAGGGGTACTGGAGTGGAGACCCAAAACCCATATGTAGACAATTGGATGTCCCTCACAGAAGGTGAGCCAGCCAGGGTGCAGTATAGCACTGATAAAGCATAGAACATTTTTCTAGTTCTCTATTGGCTCTCCCCCTCACACCAACTAGCATCACCCCAGTTCTACCTTACAAATTCAGCTAGACCAGACCATGGTACACTAGTACAGATAAGCACTATCAATACAGAGAATTCAGGACAGATAACCCCTTCAGAAATGGTAATGGGGGTAGTGATACCATGAGAGTAGGCAGAAGCTGGGGGGAGAAAAGGGAAGCTGATGGCAATAATCCAAGTATTACCCATCCCCTCAGGGTAACAGACAGCAGAAACATTGGTGAAGGGGGACAACAGACAGTGTAAGGTAAGTTTAAGTCATAATAATGTATAATTTATCAAGGGTTTATGAGAGTGGGAGGGAGGGGAAAAATGCGAAGCTGATACCAAGAGTTCAAATAGAAAGAAAATGTCTTGAAAAGGATAATAGCAACATTTGTAAAAATCATGTGACCGATACAATGAATGTATGGATTTTTATAAGAGTTTTAAGAGTTCCCTATAAAATGATGTGTTTAAAAGGTGCTCATTTTCCTCTCACTTATTTCAAAAAGCTTCTATTTTTTTCTTATGTAAATCATAGTTTTTATTTTTGCTCCACTCCATATGTCTTTTTTTTACTTTGGTCGCTTTTAAGATTAAAAAAGAAAACCCAAAATACACAGATAATAAACTTCCTTACTGGCCACAAGACTCATTGCCCCCAAATGAGTTCTGTTTCATGGTGATGCTTTAGGGAAGAGTAGAACTGGCCCTGTGGGTTTTCAAAGTGTAAATCTTTATAAGAGTAGAAAGTGTCTCTTACTCAGTATTGTACTGGAGGTTCTTGTACCACCTGTCTGGATCTCTGTAAAGCACCACCTTATCTGTTTTTCTCAGTCAAATGGTAGTTGAGGATATGGGGGAAGCTTCTCTTTCCAATGAAAATCCAGAACTTCTTTCTTTTGAACTTGGGGTTTTATTCTGTTGTGTAGGGTGGCCACGAGTCAGAATCCAGTTGCTGTCCGTGAGTTTCATTTAGGTTTTGGTTGTTGCTGTCACATCAGTGTGCTGAGATTTTAGGTTTCCTGACACTAGCATACATGTCAGCAATCAGCTTTATGCTTTCTGGTTAGCAGCGGCCCTTCCCTTTCAGATTGTTTCCTAGCAACTTCTAGTTTTATTTATGGAGCCAGAGAGACAGTCTCTATAGAAATGTGTCCCCCAGGGAAGCGATTTTAGTGGGACCTGGGGCTGGTGAGGTGTGGCTTACTGGCACATTCAGTCTTTTGATTATGTTTTTCTTGGCTTACGTTTTCTTCCCCCTTTGAAGTGAGTTTTGTTTTTGTTTGGTTGTTAATGATGTTTTGCACTCTACAACTCACTGCAGATGACTGTTGGTGTTAGCAATCTGGAGGGGAAATATATCCTTCTGCCCTGGAAAGACACATCTTAGTTTAGGCATTTGAGACTGTAAATAGATCTGCTTGGAACTCTTGGAGGCCTGGTCAAGCTGTTCGGCATTTGGTTGCTAAATGCAGGGTCAGTGGTTCAAACTCACTAGCTGCCCCAGGGGAGACAGATGAAGCTGATTGTAAAGAAGTACAATCTCTGAGACCTTATACAAGGTCCCTGTGCGTCTATGTAGGGGGCTGGTTGCACAGTGGTGGAAACACTGACCTGCGAACTGGAAGGTCAGTTGCTTGCCCCCTTTTAGGTGCTCCGTGGGTGACAGGTGCAGGCCTGCTTTTGTGGGGATAGACAGCGTTGGAAACCTTGTCGGGCAGCTCTTCTTGCTGCCGTGGGGTTACTGTCAGTTGAAGGGTTGCCAATATAAATGAGCATGTTACAGATATCAAAGTACTATTTGATGAAACCAAGTTAGAAACAAAGTTTGTAAAGCAGAGGCTAATTACATTTTCCCCTCACAAAAGTCTTATACACCCCGAAATATTCAGAAACCAAAAACCTAGTTTCTGTACTCAGTAGAACCTGTGAAGGATTTCGGGTGGTCTAATTATCTCAACTCCTCAAGTCTCCAAATTTCAATGATTAATGGTTTAGAGATGGTTTTTCACAAATCTCTAGGTTTTTCATTTATCGTTGGTCTCCATAATTAGAATGAACTCCTTCAGAAATCCTGCAGTCCTGCTCATTGCCTCTTATATGGACACATAATAAAGACTATGCAAGTACTTACCTTGTGCAAAAGCATGTAGGGAATTCAATTTAACCAACTTTTCATAAAAAATCAAATAGAAGCACAAGTTTCAGTGGGAGGCAGACCATATTAAATTTGCTCCAGGCTCACAATCTCATTCTTCTGAACTTTTGATCTTGTGCTGCTTTTCCTGGCCATTCAGAAGAAAACACTCCACCAATGGGCTTACTTTCCCTTTCTCATTTGTAAGCCCTCCTTTCTCAACGTCAGGTGCCCAAATAGCAGTCGCAAAATGCACATTATGACCATTAGAAGTATGGACCATGCTGGACCCATTGCTGGTCTGTGTACTGTTTGTTACCAATCTGTGACTAGATCAGGAGCAGGTTCCAGAATCTAAATCAATCTATTGCTTCCTTCTTGGAGAAAACCTTATGATGGAAAAACAGACAAATATTGCTAGAAAAGGCTAGTCAAGGTGTTTTGTGTTCTGGCTCAAGCATCTCATTGCATCATGAATAGGTAGCAAATGATTTACCACCATCTGTGAGGACCATACCCTGAACAGTCCTTTCATCGTCCACGGTCCCTGTGTGGAGATTGATTCCTTTAAAGATGAACAGCAGAACAGCTGTGTTTTAGAGCACCGTGATAAATGTGTCTGCTAAAAATAAAGCAAGACCCAGAAGGGTGAAGCCATATACTTGTTGGGGGCAGAATCAAGTCTGGAGCTGAAGTTTCTAGTGTCCCAGTCTTCATTTCCTCCCTGTTGCTAGGAGATGTAGTCCAGTGACTTTGACCCTTTGGGTATTTGTTCAGTACCTGAATTGTCATTTATATGATTAATATTTTTCTTTATAACATCAGATTACAACCAATGGCATCTTCTACCCTGGCCTTATTCTAGGCAACAGGAAGGGTCTGCTGGTTGCTTATATCTATTTCTGACACACATTGACTAGTAAGACATAACCTTCAGTAACAAAGCACTCAAGATCATCATATGCAGCATATTTTGAGAAATTCTTGCCTACAGTGACCAGGAGTTAAGTGCATAAACTCAAGAATGAGACAGATTATACTAAAGGACAATCCATTTTGCCGGGGACCGACTTTGGGCGAATTACTTACTTTTCAGAAAGTTATGAAGCTTTCTAAACTTCATTTTCCTTATCCCTAGCTGGGGGGAAACAACCGAAGTACCTACAGCATGAGGATTAAAAGAGGCCATGTATATATAGCTCTCAGTGGGGTGTCTAGCATATTGTAAGATCCTGCTGATTATAAACTATGATTATTTTAACTATTATTAATATAATCCTTTTATTGGCAGTGTGAGGCTGTCATATAACCCAACCCCATGAGTAAATGTTCAACAAGGGTCGTTAGATGAAACTGACACACTGGTTTACTTTCATACCACATGAAGCTTTGTCCTTTGAAACATAGCTCTAGTAGTTGACAAAGCTCCGGAAATACAAGTGCTTGGTTAATATGGCGTTTTAATTTAAGTATTACGTAGGCTTTAAAGTAACATGCTTTCTGAGGTGACGGGAAAGCTTCCTTTAAATCTAAAATTCTTTCAAATGGAACAAAGAATTAATGTAGTAGATATTTAGTTTCCAGAATGCCTGTGAAACACACACAGGTAAGTGTGCCTCTGCTTAAGATCTCTTGATATTTGTGCATGCTTGTTGCCAGAGAAGATTAGTTTTAAGTGATGGCCTTGAACTATTAAAATATTTAGGAAATAAATGCTTTGAATATGAAATTGACTTTCTAAAAGCAAGTCTACATTGCTTTTCGGGTACCTTGTTGTATTGGGAAAGAACTCTTGTTGCAGAACGGGGTACAAGTGGGGTTGCTGACCACGAGATCATCAGTTTGAACCTACCAGCCGCCCTGAGGGAGAAAGAGGAGACATCTCTACCAAGAGTGACAGTCTCGGAAACCGCAAGGACATGTCTGCTCTGTCCTAGGATTCGGGATGGACCAATGGCACTGAGTTCTTGAGTCTAGTTGTAATAGGAGAGATTAAGGTATGCTGTAGTAATTACCTACAACAAAAGATTATTTGTTGCAGTCGTCAAGGCCTGGGGGCCATCGGACCTCTTCTGACTCCCACCAGGCAGGGGTGCGACATGCTTCCACCTACTCTGACACCAGCCATTCCTCCCAGGGGACTCTATTTTCCAGCTGGTTTTGACAATCTATGGCCATACAGAACTCATAGTGCTCACGATTATGAGCTCTATGAGGGAAACTCGCAGGTTACAAATCAGGGTACACATTTTCAGTCAAGACAATGGCTTCTCTGCTGGGCCAACAGGCCAGCCTCTCTCTGGCCCCCAGCCTCTTGATCAGGCCTCAGTAAAAACGCTCAGGCAGCATCACAAAGCCATTTAAGGGATGCTGATAAATGCCCACATCACTGTAAGCCTCAAAACACTCAGCTCCAGCTCCCTGGGCTCCTCCAATTAAGTGCCCAGAGGCACCTCACTTCACAAGCCAGTCTCATGCTGGAAAGCATCCAGCTTTACTTGCTCTGCTGGCTGGGAGTCCCCGGTTGTGTCTTCTGCTTGGCTCCTGCTGTCGCTGTTCCCCTGCCACTCCAGTGGTGCACAACTGTCTCCTGGATTTAGGAGTTTCAACATGCAACAATCCCCAGGTCCAAAAGACCAGCTCTGCTCCTGGCTTTTCTCTCTAGCTGGCAGTAAAATGTCCTCTTTCTGCTTCTGAGGTGATTTCATTTTTCTATCCAACAGGGTGGCAATCACTGAATCTTTTTACAACATTTCAAAAAAAAAAAAAGACTCAATTGTCAGGTGAAGGTTTACAGAGTGGATCATAGTTTTACATCCAACGATTCGTAGACATTCTGACTCAGCTCACCCATTGCAATCCTTTCAATGTACTCTCATTTTGCACTTCCTTCCTATTTTCCTGTTTCCATTCATAGTTCTTTCTTAATGTACTGAACTTAGTGGTTGGATAAGTGCTGCTCCTTTGAACTTAAATGACTGATTATTCTAACACAGAGGAGAGTTTGTTTCTGTATCTGAAGGGTAAGTTCCACAATTGGGGGATCCCACCTGATTAGTGTCTTTCATTATTTCATTATTTCTGTTCCATAATTTCCCCCACTCTGTTCAGAATCTTTGAAGGTGAACTTTTTTCAGAGAAGTAGATGGACACCATCGACCAGATTCATCCAGGTTGTGAGGTGTTTCACAGATTCATAGTAATTCTTGACATTTTCATAGTATCTCATGGTGTGTCCAGACTAATGCTTATGTGTCCATTTTTTCCACTGAAGGGCATTTAGGTTGTTTCCATCCTTCTGCTTTTGTGAGTCGTGCTGTGATGACATGGTTGGACCTTATATTATCTACTTATTTCATGGCTTTTATTTCTCAAGGACACATACCAAGTAGAGGTATTGATGGGTCATATGATGTATTTATTATTATTTTAAAGATTCATTCTTGCCACAGTGATTGTATATTTTACTTTCCCTTCAGAAGTGGGATGGTAACTGCTAAGTCAATGCTTAGCCGCTGCTAGTCACTCCGAAGAAGAACCAAAGGTAAATGAGGTTTCCAGTCTCTGCACGCCCTTGTCAGCATTCATTGTTATTTTTTCCATTTTTATTGCTCTTATTATCACCTTCTTTAAAGATCTTTTCTCAATATTAAACTTCTCTTGTCTATAAACCTCCTTCTCCCATACATTTGCATGTTTATGAATTTGTTTCTTTAGTCTACCCAGACAAACACAGATATCATCTGTAACACATGGCCTCTTCAGTCAGGTGTCAGAGCCGGCAGCTCACCTCAGCTCATAAATGGGTTTATGTGCTCATATCAGTGCTTAAATATATATGCCAAAGTATCCCATTCCACTTGGCACAGAGTCCGTTGTTCAATCATAGTTGTATTATTTCACATTCAACTGCAAGAGGACTGAGAAATGGGGAGGAGCCCTTGGCCACCATGTGCACAGTCAGTGCCTCTGTCATAGTAGATGTTTCTTCTTAATGGCATGGTTAGTCTTTTGGCCCATTCCAAAGCTCCTGGCATTTTTTGCATGGTCTCTGTGAATAGAAGTGAAGTGTCGTATTTTGGGATATCCTTTGTGTGGTGTTCTGTAGACTGGATTAGAAGGCTCTTTGAGGACACTGGCTGGCCCGTGTGGATGCATAGTAGCAGTTAGTGGACTCTTAAAGAGCAATGCATTGAGATCTCTGACAAGCTCTCTATTTAAAATCTGCATGTTGAAGGTTTGACTCATTGAGGAGAAATCAATGTGTTGAAAATGGTTCTGAGAGACATCCTTGGATTCTAGGTAGGTTTTCACAAAGTGCATAATGCAGTGCAACCAAATAAACTGTAGTACAAGCAGTGTCTGAGAGCAAGAAAACAGAATGTAGTTTTGAATGCATCACCTAATTATTTCTATAAATGTTCCCGGATGC
>PVJH01039774.1:0-16187 GCA_004026705.1 Nesogale talazaci | reverse complement strand
CCTTTCACTTCTTCCTGTTTCTCAGCATGTTACTGACCTCTTCGGAGCCAGTGTCCCTACCAGAGGAGAGCTCCTGGGAGCTTAGGACCAAGCAGATATTCTCTTGTAATGGTGATGCTAGTGCTTGCCTTCCTTCACACACATCAGTCATCCTTCCTTGCGGGGTCAAAATCTGAGAGACGCGGCACTTCCTCGCAGGGCCTGGGCCTGTGTGTGCATGACCCTGAGTGTGAGCGTCTCCTTACGTTTTGCATCCCAGCCCCCTCTCCTGATGGAGTTGCCATGCAGTGTTGGACTGCCAATGGAAAGATGGGTTGTTCAAACCTGCCCGCCACTCCTCTGTGAGATGTACAGCCTCTGAAGCCCTGAATAGAGTTGCGGAGTCAAAATCAACTCACTGGCAGCGGGCAGTAAGCAGTGTCGTCCTTTCTCACCCTACTCTGTGCCCAAGTTCCGCAGTCACTCCATATGGTGACTGGACCCCTGCTTCCCTTTCTCTAACCCATCATCCCTCATAATTTACTTTTCCAATCATTCTTCCATCTAGATGACCATCTTGGGGGCCCCTCACTTTAAAGACCTGAAATTACTTGGCTGGGCACTGAAATTCTAGATTCCCAGCCTCCTGGAAATGAACATCTTATTTTTAAATGCCCGCTTTGGAGTTTAAACCGTTAACAATACCTCCCAAGGATGGACATGGTTAATATGAGTAATATTCCACCGACGACTTTGGAAGATCTGATTCTTAATTAGAGTATGACTCATTTTCTCCATTTTCAAAGCTTTTAATGTATCATCTCATAGGCACAGTGATCCGTGGAATAATCCATCTTTAATTTTTTTTCCCTCTTAGAGGTGGATGTGCTTATTACTATTCACAGCACAAGCCAAAAACTCTGGTGATTAAGTGTTGTCATCTGCACCCTAATGACTTAGTGCCTTTCACGCCATTCAGATGGAAATTGAATATTGTTGTTGTTGTTAAGTACCGTTGAGCCATTTCTGAATCACAGCGACCCTGGGCATAACAGAAGGAAACGTTACCTGGCCTTGCATCATCCTCAGCATCCACGGTGAAACTTGAGCGTGTGTGGCACTCGATCTCACTGAGGGGCTTCCTCATTTTCGCTCACCGTGTATTTTACCAAGATGATGTCCTTTGCCAGGAATAGTTACCAGTCCGAGTACAGGAGATGAGGTCTCCTCAGGAGTAGTCTGGCTGTACTTCTTCCGAGACAGGCTTGTTCAATCTTCTGGAAAGCCATGATGTGCTCAGTGTTCTTCACCAACACTGTGTTCAGAGACATCAGTTCCACTGTCTTCTTGTGTTGGTCCGGGTAGATTAGAGAAACAAATTCGTCAACATGCCGGGACTGCAGCCCACAGGGTTGATGGTTCAAATCCAGCAGCAGCTCTACAGGAGCAAGGCTGGGCATCCTACTCCCACCAGGGCAGTGATGCGGAAAGAAAAAATTCATAAACATGCCTATGTATATTAGGGAGAGGTTTATATACAAGAGGAATGGAACACTGAGAAAGCATCCTAACTCAATCCAGTCCAAGCCCAGAAGTCTGATATTAGTCCATATGTCCAATACCAGTCTATAAAGTCTTCTTCAGATTCATGAGGCACATGTAATGACATCAGGACAATCATCAGCCAGTGGATACAGAGTTTTGTGTAGAAGCATCTCAGCACTGGCAGGGGCCTCTCTGTCCCTTCTCATGCATCTTAGCACTGGCAGGAGTCTCATGTGGCTTTCCTCCGACTCCTCCAGTTTTCAGGACTCAGGGTCTATCAGCATGCTGCGATGTTGTCTTCTCAGTCGAGCATCTCAAGGGGACTGGGTTTTGTGTCTGTCAGTAGACTGAGTCAATAGTCTCTCCCTTCCACAGGGGATATATCGTGAGATTTCCTAGAATTCTCAGAGAAAGCCATGCCCACACAGAGGTCTCATTGGCTATCTCCAAATTGACAGGCTAGACTCCACCCCTAAACCCTTAATCAAATTGGCACCAGAGTACGTGACCACCACACTTCTTAATCATTGTCCAGCTTCCACATGCCTGTGAGATAACGGAAAGTTCCCTGGCTGAGTCAGGCGCACCTGAGTCCTCAAAGACACACTGTGGCTTTGTAACACTGTAACAAGTGAGGTCTTTTGCAGCAGATTTGCCCAGCACAATATGTCATTTGATTTCCTGACTACTGCATCCCTGGATGATGGTTTTGGATCCAAGTAAAACGAAACCTTGGACAGGTTCAATCATCGCTCCACCTGTCATGCTGTTAGCTCCTGTTTTAGGTGTATGGGTTTATGACTTCTCATAGCATAAGCCAAGCGCTTTGGTTATTAAGTGGCGTTATCTGCACCCTAATGACTTGGTGCCTTTTCACACCGTTCAGATGGACATTGAATATTGTTATTGTGGTTATGGTGAGGATTTTGTTACTTACCGATCCAGAGGTGAGGACTTCTTGTTTGCTTTCTATTGAAGTGTGATCCATACTGAGTTGGGGTTTTTTTTTTTGTTTTGTTTTTATCTTCATCACTCAATGCGTCAAGTCCTCTTTGTGCCAGCTGCCTCTCTCGGGTTTGGGGGCTTTTGCTTTGGTGCAAAGCCATCCATGTTTGTTGTTGTTGTTGTTGTTGCTGGTATTTTACGTGACCATTTACAGGGCAAGTTGTTTTTCTAGTCAACAGTCCATGCATGCTGTGTTTCACAATAGGGAGCCCCTGGGCCACAATGTAGCAGCCATCTCCTCACTCTTTCTGGAGTTTCCATCCCCCCCGCCCTGCCCCCCATCTTTCTTTCCTCTCATTTCCTGCCTCCTGAGCTTTATCCCTGGACAAATGCTGCCCTTTCCAAGCTCATATGCTGATCGTTGGAACGAACACACACCTCCCTGGGTTTATTGTTGTAGCGCAGCTTATCAGCGAATCTCTCTCTAATACTGATGCCCTACCACTCTTCATATCATCTAGCTCCATAGATCATTTGCTCAACAGGTTAAATAAGTAAGGTGAAAAGGCTCAACCTTGACACACACCTCTCCTGATTGTAAACCACTCTGTGGTTTAAGCCTACCATGGAATGTTCTGGAGTACCTATTATTTGCCATCTTATCCATCCTTGGTTGTGATCCACACATTACTTGAGACCCGAAACAAGCATGGATCATCATTTACTCTCATTACCCAAGTGTGAAGAAACTGGCCACTGTGGTCCTAGGGGACTACCCATGGGAAGAGAGTCTAGATTTGTGTCTTCTGGGGTCAACAACGGCATCCCAGGAAACTCTTTGAACGTAGGACCAGAAGCCATGAAGCCCTTGGCAGCATCTTGCCCCACATTTGCTTTTGCCCTTCCACCTCTCTAGCCTCTGGTCTTTTTTCATCTCTTCTCCCACATTCCACTTCCTCTGTGTGGAATGATCCCCTCTCCTTTCTTGCCTTAGTGAAATCCGACCATCCTTTCGATCCCACCTCAGAGAAACGCCCGGCCTCGGCCCATGCTAACCCCAGGTGGGTCAGAGTAGAACTGTGGGTGATCTTCCAGGATTTGATCACCAGGCCCTTCTTCCGAGCCACCTCTGGGTGGACTTTAATCTGTAACCTGACTGGGAGCCACTGAACTCATTAACCCTTTGTTCCTCTCTAACTCCCTGCCCTTCACCATATACTCAGAAGACCATCTTTTTGCCCCTTAACCCGATGGCAGTCTGACTTTGCTTGGAGCCATTCTTTGTTTCAGCCCGAGTCTCACACAAGCCTGGAGCTCCACGAGGACCGGGGATCTCAGCAGTGTTGCCCACAATTGCCTCCCATTTTAGTACCTGCCCGTGACCTCTGTCAGGAGCCCTGGTGGCTTCGTGGCTACCCTTTGGGCTGCGATCTGCAAGGTCAGCGGTTCGAAACCCCACGTCTCTCACCGGGTGAAAGATGGAGCTTTCTACCGAGAGTCGGTGTGTGAGTCGGCCTTGACTCGAGGGCAGTGAGTGTGGTTTTAACTTTCACTATATCTGTGGAAGAAAAAAGGAAGTGATGGAATATACCAGTCAGTGTCTCAGCAGAAAAGAAGCAGCGGGAGGAGATGAAGGTTTGAAGGGGGCCTTTTAATGAAAGGCCTTTTAAGCCCTAGTGGCACAGCAGTTATGCGCTGGGCAGCTAACCACAAGGTCCGCAGTTTGAAAGCGCCTCCTCAGGAGAAAGGGGAGGCCTTGTTCTCCCATGAAGAGCTACAGCCCACATGTTTTGAGAATGATGATGGTAACAAATGTACAAATGGGCTTTGCATACAATGGATGGATGGATGGATGGATGGATGGATGGATGGATGGATTGAGATGAGTTGTATGAGCCCCCAATAAGATGATTTTCAAAAGAAAAGAGATATAATCCTGAAACCCCATAGGGGCCATTCTACCCTGTCCTATAGATTTTATTACTTATTGACCCAGTTGTGAAAGCTTGTTGTTTGCATTATATTGTAGCAACGAGTTTGTTTTGAAGATCATTTTATTGGGGGCTGTTACATATTTGTTACATATCTTTAGATATGTTAGATATTTGTTACATATCTTGCCATTGTTATTTTCTAACACCCACTTTCTATTGAGCCCTTGGTTCTGCTCCTCTTTTTTCCCTACTCCCCCCCCCACCCTCATGATTCCATAATAAGTTATAAGTCATTATTATTTTCCTCTCTTAGACCAACCTTGGTTCTTCCCTCCCTACCTACTGCCCCTTCCCCCATTGTTCGTCCCCCTGGTTTTTAAGGCAGGGTTTATGGGTTTTAAGACAGTTCAGACTTAGGTGTCTCTGAACTGAAGGGACCAGCAAGGGGTGCTGAAAGACCCAGCCACTGACAACAATGGGAAGTTTCTCCCACCGTTAGTCCCCAAGGGTTGAAAGAGGGGAAGATTCATTGCCAGTGTCCGGGAAGAGCTTGGTTCTTACGGGAGCCACAGCTGGGAGAGGCTCTGTTGGGAGGAAACCTGGCAAGGCCTGGAATAGTGGAGAGTGCCTGGAAACCACGCCCCTTCCTCCTGCCAGCCCATCTTTGCCAGTATATCTCCTTGGCCAAGTCAAACCGGAAGCTATGGGGCAGTGGAGCCCGGCAGACACAATAGAGTCCTCCAGGAGACATGTGACGGCAGAGAAGGAGCGAGGGGAGACTCCCAAAGCAGCCTGGGCCTTTCGGAGACCCACGTGTGCCGTTTTCATCGCGCACAGAAATGATCCCGCCCCAGCTTCTGCTCCTGGGCAGACAAGGCCCGCCCTCCGTTGCCCCTCCCCCCTCCCACCCCAGGAAGGGTGGTGCACACACCTGAGCTGAGGGAGGTTTGGGCTGTGGTTATTGGGGGCAGTTGTGTTCGATTTCTCAGGTGGGTGATGCTGAAGCCTGGTCTGTAACCCAAGTGGGTTTTTGTAAAGGGCGGGTGAAGTGTCAGGTTTTACGGTCTCAAAGGCATACACGCTATCTCAGGGAACGGTGCCAGGCTGCGTATAAGCCGATGGGGCTCACAGCTGAACGCCGGCCACCTCTTGGCGCTGCACTGCAGGAAGGGCACAGGGGCAGGGTTAAGGAGAGGAGGGCAGAAAGGGCCGGCCACTAAGGTATTTTAAACCTCTGGCTGGAAAGGCATGGATGAAGGTATTGGTTGACCCCATTGGCTGAATTGGATCCACCTGGCTGGAGGGTCCACCTGGGGTTGACGAGGGTCCTGAATTGGAGCATACCCAGTTAAAGGGTCCTCCTAGCTGTTTAATGCTTGCCTGGCTCCTTCCCAACCTCCTCTGTGGGGGGCTGTTCTGGCCTGGGAAGGAAGGACAGGCCCTTCTATCATTATCCTGCTACCTAACCGTTGCAGTGCAAGACAAATGCACTTTTCCTCACTCAGTTGTCCACGGGAAGAACGTTGAATGGGGAAATGTGGTGTCATGTTGAAGAAGAGGGTGGAATTTCCCCAAGGGTCCTGCTCCGAGGCTTGAATGCCCGTGGACTTTGCTGACAATGCGGACTGGCTCTGATGGGTGGAAATCTGTTGACGCTAAATAAAAAAGTCGGGAGCTCTGCGTTAGCGAAGCCAGCTACGCAGCGTGAGCTAATCTCCAATAAATCACACTAAGTAAAGCAGGAATGAGCACCAGGCAGCCTGGGGGTGGGGGAGGAAAACAGTTGAGGCAATTACTGGAGAGGGTAGGGCTTGACGACTGAGAGAGCTTTAGCAGTTGCTGCCTGTCCAGAAGCAGAAACAAGCTGAGGACCAGAGTTCTGGGTTCACCGGGAAGGGCTGGCTCTCCGAGTTGCTTGGTGACATCATTCCTGCCTCAGGAGACCCCGAGATCTCAGAGTGAAAGTGCTCTGACTGTGGACAAGTTGACGTGCGTGGGGATCCCACTGGGTGAACTCTCCAACCCAGGGTCCATGCTACACCCGTGTTGAATTCAGAAAACATCCCCCTGACTTGGTTGGCTGTTGTTAGACCAAACTAGAATATCGTGGGTGACAATTCTTCCTTATAAATCTGACTAGACCAGAGTATGGACACTGGTATAGATAGGAACGGGAAACACAGGGAATCCAGGACAGATGATCCCTTCAGGACAGGTGGTGAGAGTGGTGATACTGGTAAAGTGGAGGCAAGGTGGGGGAACTGAGTATAAGGATCTACAAATAACCTCCTCACTGGAGTATGGACAACAGGGAAGTGGTGAAGGGAGACATCGAACGGTGTAAGATATGACCAAATAATAATTATAAATTACCAAGGATTTTGGGGGATGGGAAGGGAGGGGGGAAATGAGAAGCTGATACCAAGGGCTTTAGCAGAGAACAAATGTTTTGAGAATGATGAGGGCAACAAATATACAGATGTGCTTGACATACAACAGATGGCTGTATGAATTGTGTATGAATTGTATGAGCTCCCATGACAAATGTGTGCATAAGCAAATGTGAAGAAAGCTGATGGTGCCCGGCTATGAAAAGATATAGCGTCTGGGGTTTTGGGTTTTTTGTTTTTTTTTTTGGTTTTGTTTCTTTGGGCATCACTGTCTCTGGTGGTCATGGGAGCTACCCAGTGCCACACCTGAGAGCTGCCGCTGGATTTGAACCACCAAGCCCGCGGGCCGTAATCAACCACTCAACCACTCACGCCACCAGGAATCAGCCCCTGCATCTGGGATCTTAAAGGCTTGAGTAAACAAGTGGCCATCCAGCTTAGAAGCAACAAAGCTCACATGGAGGAAGCACACCAGCCTGCGTGACCATGAGGTGTTGAAGGGATCCAGTGTCAGGCATCAAAGAACTAAAATTATATCATTATAAATAGGGAGGAGTACAGATTGGTGACCCAAAGCCCATCAATAGGTGAAGTGACTTCTTCTTACAAAGGCGTTGCAGGGAGGAGATGAGCCAGTTTAATTACAGTGTAGTAACAATGAAATACACATCTTTCCTCTAGTTCTCAAATGCTTCCTCTGTCCCCCCCAAAAAAAAACAAAAACAAATGCTTCCTCACACCCACTATCATGCTCCCAGTTCTACCAGACAAGTCTGACTAGAACAGGGGATGTACACTGGAGTCCGAAACATGGGGAATTTAGGATAGATATTCCATCGGGACAAATGATGGGAGTGGTGATACTGGGAGGGTGGAGGGATGGTGGAGTAAAAAGGGGGAACCAATTTCAGAGATCTACATATAACCTCCTCTCTGGGGCATGGCCAACAGGGAAGTGAGTGAAGGGATACATTGGACAGTGTACGATATGAAATAGCAATTTGTAAATTATTAAAGGTTCATGGGGGGCAGGGAGGAAGGGAAATATGGGGAGGTGTTACTGGGGGCCTAAGTGGAGGGAGGATGTTTTGAGAGTGATGATGACAACAAGTGTGCAAATGAGATCGGCATACAATTGATGTATGTATGGATCGTGAGGGGAGATGTATGAGTCCCCAATAAAACGATTCATTTAAAAAAAGGGGGGCGAGGAGAAAGAGGATTTTTTTTAAAGAGGAACTTATACCAAGGGCTCAAGTGGAAAATGTTTGGAAATGTATGGGACAACGTGTGCAAATGTGCTTGTTACAGATGATGTACTGAATGTTATAATAGCTCTAAGAGCCCCCAATAAAATTATTTTTTAAAAGAATTGTATGAACTCCCAATAAAGTGATTTTTTAAAGCCCCCCTCCCCAAAAAAAGAATATCATGGGTGAGAGAGCCCCATATAGAGAGTAGTACTGTTTTTTGAGGTACTGCAGGGTGGAAGGAGGAGCCCAGGTGGTGCCATTGTTAAGTGCTTGGCTGCTATCAGAAAGGTCGATGGTTCAAACCCACTCAAAGACTGTGCAGGAGGAGGGCCCAGCAGCCTGTTCTTGTAAAACCACACCCTTGGAAAACCTGTAGACTGTTTCCTTCTGTCCTGTGGAGTCTTTGTGAGTGAGAATGGACGGGTGGTGTTAGGGTTTCTCCAGTGAGACATATCTCGGTCCTTGTCTTCATACGAGAAAGAACTCACTCCGAAGCCTGGCCTGTGATCCAAGTGAGATTTATAAAAGGTAGAAATTTCCGGTCTTCCACTCAGGGCACTTTACCCGTGGAGTCCTGAGGCCGCCGGAGATCACAGCCCAGCCTCCTGAGAAGCAGTTTGAGAAGGGCCATGGGTTTCTTTGCATCCTGGCTTTACAGGGCCTCTGCTGGGAGGCATGGCCAATGAGACTGGTTGCCCCATTGGCTGAGTCAAACTCACCTGACCGAGATGGGGCCAATCCAAGTGTACCGCTCACCTGCGTGTCTCACCCCTTCCTGTCTGGAAGCTGGAATTTCTGAGCCAGCCCATTGGACACCCTGTCCCCTGCTCTAACTACCTATCAGTGGCCCTGGTGTGCAGCTTAGGGGAGGGCGTGGCCAGCTTGCAGCAGTCCAGTAGAGGGCTCAGGCTCTTCGGAGTTTCATCCTCCCTACCAGGAAATCCATTGTGGCTTTTAGGGTCCCCATAGGCCAGAGTAGAACTGCCCCCTGTGGCTTCCAGGGACTATAAATCTTTCTGAAACCAGCCAAGCCGCCTTGTCTTTTCCCCCAAGGTGCAGCTGGAGGGTTTGAACTGCTGGGTGGGATCTGTGACTTGCAGGCCAATGTGGAGCACACTAGACCACCAGGGCCCCTTTTCATGGTAAAGAAGGTTCTAAAACAAAAACCAAACCCTTTACCATCAAGCTGATGCCAACTCATAGCAATCCTTTAAGACAGCGCTTCTCAACCTTCCTAATGCCTCGACCCTTCCATACAGGTCCCCATGGGGTGGTGACCCCCAGCCATAACATTATGCTCAGTGCTACTTCAACACTGTCATTTTGCTACTGTTATGAACCTGCCGATCCCTGTGAAAGGGTCATTCGCCTCCCAAAGGGGTCTCGACCCACAGGTTGAGAACCACTGCTTTAAGACATCAGGCTGCTAACTATGCCACCAACCTTGTGATTAGAAGTCAAGCACATTAACCATCTGCACACCACCACCCATCCCAGAACTCCCCTTCTCCGTGCCCACCCCACACACACACACAAGTAGTGGCTGGTTCTCAGTTTCAAGGTCTACCCAGTGAGTCTCAGGCAACCACCAGAGACACTGCTACTCAGTGTTAAAGCAATGGACTGGGAGAAGAAGGTCACATTTGCTCCCCAGTTTTTAAATGAAGATGAAATGGTCCATCTGAAAGTGGATGCCTGTGCCTCGGGGGTGTGGGCTGCAGACAGTGCTCTGACGAGAGCCCTGAGCCATGCTGTGTCCAGTGACAGGCTGCTGCCGGAACACTGTTTTCCTTCATCTGCCTCCTCTTTCTGGTCCTGCTCTGGGGCTACTGAGTTACGAAGGCTTTCTCTTATTGACCTCAGTTCTGTTTTTCCAAGAGTAACGTTGCATGGTTTTTGCAGAGTGTGATTCCCTCTCTCCCCCTAGGAGAACGTGTGTGTGTGTGTGTGTGTGTGTGTGAGAGAGAGAGAGAGAGAGAGAGAGAGAGACATTTTTGCAAAATGCATCTGTTGCTGGCAGATAATGAATGCTAATGAAGGTAGATAATGGAGCCAGCCCTCCCCAGGCACAGAGCCCTTGGGGAATGGGCAAGAAGAGAAAGGAAGCGCTTGCAGGAACATCTTCCAGAACTCCTGTGGCCAATGCCTCCTTTTGTAAGAAAAGGTTTTGAAGACGATAATCCTTCCCCCCAGACCAAGGCCACAGAATGACCTTGGAATCCAGGCCAGTGTACACTTTCTCCTCACCTGGGAGGTCTTGGAAAGGCCCTTATGCAATTTCAGAATTGCCTCGTACCTTGCAGAACCCAGGTCAGAATAAGGCTTGGGTCCCTGTGAGAAGGGACCTGCCATGTCCATGGAAGCTGCTGGAGTAGAAAGGGGGATCCTGAGGAGAAGAGACACCTCTAGTCCTCACTTCAGACTGCAGAAGGAAATAGCAGAAAAGTCAGAGAAGAGTGAGCTTTGACCAAGAGAGTTTTCTTGCGGTTGAGGACATAACAAAGACGTCCTAAGCAGACAGCGAGAAATCCAGAGTGATGGCCTGGCATAGACCTATTTACTTATCCAGTTTGGGAACAGACTAAAAAATGTGACCCTCTCTGGCCCTCAGAGATTCCTCCTGTGAAATTCGGGTTTGGGGAAGGTGAGCCTTTCGTCTTTCCCAGATCACCCATGCTCTACTGCCCCTTGCACTTCTAAATGGTGCCATCTTGGGTCAAGAGGGAAACATAGGCAGGAAGGTGAGCGAGAGAGCCTGGTGGCTCCATGAATAGCAGGCTCTAGGGCAGACCATAGGATTCAGTCCAGTTCTGCATGAGTATGCAGGCTCTCTGAGCCACGGTTTTCTCATCTTTGAAATGAAGACCAATCATTTTCCCAGAAAAAGGCTGCCCAGAATCCTTGACTTGTGGCCACTTCCCCACCACACACACACATACTTCCATCCTCAAGTGCCCTTCTCTAACTCACCTGTGTCCCTTTTATGAACAACGTAATCACCACGGTGGTTCCAGTGGGCCCACTTGGACAACATCCTCAACCACCCTTATGAAGGTAACATTTTACATTTCCGAGGATTGAGTTGTGGACATCTTTGAAAGGAGAAGTCTTTATTCTGACTGCTACACCACTTCCCCCTCCCCTCCCGTGAACCTCTTTATACACGGGACAACATTGATAGTTGAGGGCAGGTCAGTGATCTGCCTACCACACCGTGACCTTTCATCACGAGTTTCCTGAAGCATCTAACTCCCCACCTATTCCCTATCATGGGGCACAGTCACTCCCTTCAGAGCACAGCTGAGTGAGGGGCTGGATGATGGATGGATAGAGAGGGGAGTATGGCATAGACACCATTACTGAGCACCTGAAAACCCTTGAGACTTGCTTGAGACTTACTGCAAGGACTTGACCCATGCAAAGGTCGGCCTGGGTGGGAACACAACTTCTTTGCTGACATCAATCCCAGGGCAGTTTCCTCACCTCCTAGAATGGCCCACTTGCCAGGGTCAGCCTCTCAGGGACAAGAAGTGTCAGACAAGGTCCAGATGGCCTCTTGGCGCAGAATCTTGGCATCTGGAGATGTTTGAATGACATGATTCAAATTTCCTTCCACTGTCTGGGTGAGAAGCCACCTTCCACGGAGATGGCCCGAGTCCGGCCAGAGTCGGCAGTCTGGAAAATCCAGCTGCCAAGACCAGATCTGACTGGCTGGAGTCTCAGACTGGGTGTGGGAGGAGCAGGAGCACAGTGTTGATTATGAACAGACTCTGTGGGGCCACCCAGGCAGCGCTGAGTTGGCTACCAGGAGACAGCTCCCGGTTAGGGGCTCTGGGACATAGAAAGGAGGAACCATCAGAGTTCTGGTGTCCTGGCCTCCAAAATCACAGCAGTATGCAAGCCACTGCAGTGGGACAGATGGACAATTTGAAAACAAGTACAGTCATCATGATCCCAATTCTACCTTGCAAAGCCAGCTAGACCAGAGGAAGTACACTGGTACAGATAGGAACTGGAAACAGGGCATCCAGTACATATGATCCCTACAGGACCAGTGCTGAGAGTGGCGATACTGAGAGGGTGGAGAGAAGGTGGGGTAGAAAAGGGGAAACCAATTACAAGGATCTACATATAATTTCCTCTCTGGGGAATGGAGTAGGTGGTGGAGACATTAGACAATGTAAGATACGACAAAATAATTTATAAATTACCAAGAGTTCGTTAGGAAGTGGGGAACAGGGAGGGAGGGGAAAATGAGGAGCTGTTACAAAGGACTCAAGTAGAAAACACTATTTTTGAGAATGATGATAACAACAAATGTACAAATGAGCTTGACACGATGGGTGGAATGTGGTAAGAGGTGTATGAGCCCCCAATTAAAGAATTTTTAAAAGAAAAAGCACAGTAACGGTTTTTTAAAGAATTCAAAACAGCTCAGTAATACTTTATCATCGACTCAATGCTGTGGCATCAATTCCATCCCAAAGGGTTACCAAGGTTCTAAATCTGTTGTTTGTTGTTTTACTGGTATATACAAACAATTTACAAATCATAGCATTCTGTGGCTTAAATATATTAAAGAGTGCTGTGCATGAGGCTATAAACCTTGATGGGAGTCAGTATCTTCCACTTTTCCCCAAGGGTTCGTGGGTGGATTTGAACCTGCGACCTGGGTGGTTAGAAGTCCAAAAATGGGTCTTCCTGCAGTCACAGCTCCCAGAGCCCAGTGGAGCAGCCTTGCCCTGCCACACTGGGGGGCTGCCAGGAGTCGGAAATGACCTAGATGGTGGTTTTATCATTCCAGCATCTCAATGTGGACACGCACATGCTGTCTTCCCAGTGCTGCAGCAACCAGGGAGTGGACAATGCAGGTGGAGGCTTTTCTCTGAGTAGAACAGGAGGTCAGTTCTCCCCAGAGAGAGGCTTTAGAAAAGTCTCTGAGGACCTGCAGAGGCTCGGCCTCCCCTCTGGCGTCTACTGAGCTTTTAGGGGAGCCCAACACCGCCTTTTCTGGGTATGCTTACCGCCACAGGGAGAATGGGGGCAGAGCCCCTTTCTGCAGATCTCACGGGGATGGGGGGTAGAAGGTGGCGAGGTGGGGGGAGGCACAGTTGGGTCCTAACTTTTTGCTCTCCCACTTCCCACCCGCTCCTACCAGCCCTTGCTAGCAACCTGAGACAGACTCCTAGGATACTCAGTCCTTTTTTATCTGTGAAGCTGCCAGCTTGTGGATTAAGTGGAATACCATATAGAATGACTCCCCCGGTGGTAGAAATGGGGTTAATGCGCTTGGCTGCTACTTGGAAGGTTGGAGGTCAAGTCCTCTGGATGCCCAGCAATGTGCTCCTGAAAATTAGCTTCCCAGGGCCCCGTGGGGGGCAGTTCTGTTCCGCCATTCACAGGTGGCTGTGCATCAGATGCAACCTCAAGCCTGGGGCGTTGGGTTCCCTGTGTCTCTCAGGGTACAAAGGAGACCCCCAAATTCAAATATAATTTAAGGAGAACACAAACAAGGATAATCACAAGCCATCAGGAGAAAGGAGGCTGTTGGAGAGAGGTCATCGTGGTGTCCAGGGGGATACTGACACACAGAGCTTTCTTAAGGACGTCGTCATGCGAGCACGGCAGATTGGTGCATCAGTTAGAGAGGGGACCGCAGAAGCTGGAGTAGGCCTGTGTTTGGGACAGGTATGTTAGAAGGACGCACCAGACTGGTCCCGGGAGCTCCAATCAAGGAAGTCAGGACATGCTGCAGGACCAAGGTACCCTCAGCACAGCGTGGAGACTGGCCCTCCCTGGACTGGTGGCCTGGGGTGTGGGGGGTGGGGAGGATCACTCACATCCCTGGCCCACGGTCAGAAAAGATTCAGTGGAGGCATAATCCACGTGGGGGACTCTGGAAATAAGAGTTTGGATTTTTGCTTTCATCCATAGCCTACTGCAAACGAGGGTGCCAAGCATGTAAGTGCTACGCGCATGTGCACTGTGCATGTGCAGAGAATGCCTCCCCCAGCTGCTAATGAGTTGATCAGAGAGTCTGGTGTCTTTGCTTCCAAGTCCTCATCAGAAGGGCTTTTAAATGCCTCTGGGAGCCACCTGAGAAGAGGGTAGAAATTCAAACAGCAGGACCCCTGGCATGGTCTCCTGGAAAGAGGAGAGGCCCCTTCTTCTGAAGTCCTAACTCCAGTCCCCTGCTGAGCGACTTCAAGGCGTGCTTTCCTCTCAGAAAGACCCAAGGAAATATGCAGATCAGAGCGAACCTGGCAGGGGGCTTTTCCCCCTAACAGCACAATAAGCTTTCTGCTGGTGAGAAAACAGCTTTTCCCTGTCCCTGAGCTGTCTTATTTAGGAAACAGCTTAAGACTTGTTCCCAATCTCGGAGGCCTTTCCAGGTGTTTAATGACAACCAGGATAATAGAACGCTGAATTCTGGGAGGCCAGATCTGCTATTATGGAAGAAGCATTACCTTCCAGTCTCTCTGAATCCAAATCAACGCAGGCTGGGCGGCACGGAGAAATGCAGTCGTTTTAAAGCCTGACATTCCCCAACATGGACCACAGTCCTGTCACCAATAATTGTGTCGTCTTTAGACTGGGTTTGGACCTTGGAGCGACCGGGGACCTAGGACAGGGTTAACTTACTGCATGGAGTCTCCAAGACCGTAAATCTTCACAGGGGCAAAGAACCGTCATCTTTTTTTCACAGCACCTGATGGGCTGATGCCGGTGAGCTTTAGGTGACTGATTTGTAAAAACGGGTAGAGTATGTGTCTTGCATGCTTGTGCGGATCTGTAGAAATTTCCATAGAGCACCATTGGGTAAGCGTTGGATGGCTAATCACAGGATCAGTGGTTTAAACTCACCAGTCATTCCAAGGGAGACAAATAAGGTTGCTTGGGCCCCCTAAGGATGGACAGTCTCAGAAACCCGGACTTCCTGTGTGTCATGACCCTTGGCGGGGGGGGGGGGGGGGGATGGACCCTTTCACAGGGATCTTCTGATTCATAACAGTAGCAACAAAAATAATTTGATGGTTGGGAGGGTCACCACCACATGAAGGACTGAATGAAAAGGTCCTATCATTAGGGAGGCTCTAGAGGGTCCCTTCGGAATTTTAGAATGGACTTGATGGCAGTGGGTTTGGGCTCTTGAAATTTTTGTTTTTTTAGTGGTGTCTAGCTGCGTAAAATTACCCTGTGTGTGCTCACTGCCATCAACCCCATTCCAACCTGTGTCGTCCATCCTAGAGGACAAGGGAGGACTGCCCAGGGAGTTTCCCAAAACTGTGTCTCTTAAGAACGGGAATAGAAAACTCTGCCTTTTGCCCAGGGAGCGGCTGGTGGCTTCAAACTGCTGACCTGGCAGTTAGCAGCCCAACCTGTAACCACGGCGTCCCCAGGGATCCTCCCCTACATTTAGTGACTTAAAATAGCAATGTTTATTACCATGAAATTTCTGTCGGTCGGGGATCCAGCATGGCTTAGCTGGGCCCTTGGGGCGTCAGCTGGGTCCCAAGGTGTCAGCCCAGCCGCGGTCTCATTTTCTGACCGGACTAGGAGCGACTGTGCTTCTGTCCTTACCCACGTCTCGCCAGCTTCTGGAAGGAGTGTCTCAATCGCTCATTACTGGGCAGTCTGCCCACAGTGCCCTCTCCATAGGGATTCACAGCACGGCAGCTAGCTTGAACCATATGGGAAAAAAGAGCGAGAGTGAGGCTTCGGCAAAGAACTCATAGCTGTTTGTAACTGAACCTCAAAGGTGAGAATCACTTTGGCCCCATTCTGCTCATTAGAAGAAGCCGCTCATTCCGGCTCCTATGTAAGGGGAGGGGATTGCACACACGCGGGAATACCAGAAGGCAGGGCGCCTTGGGCTGTGGGTGTCAATAAACACGAAAGCGTTTTGAAGAGCCACGATGGCCACAACTACAGACAAGCCACTGACTTACGTATTAGATTGAGAAATGTAACCATCAGAGGACATTGATTTCAGCCCCTGCCAGGTTATTTCAGACTGCTCTTAAAGACACGTTTAGTTTACATTACATGCTGATGCAGTAACATGGCACCGAGTAAGAGTGTTTGCAAGGTTAAGGTTTAAGAGCGCCTTTCCACTTATATCCTGTTTAATGCCTGTCCAT
>PVJH01039773.1:0-16179 GCA_004026705.1 Nesogale talazaci | reverse complement strand
ATCAGGCAACCCCTGTGAAAGGGTCATTGGACCCCAAAGGGGTCAAGACCCACACATTGAGAATCGCTCCTCTAGAGGATTCCTGCTTTCTTTCGTGGTTCTACCCAAGCTGGGAGTCCCAGCACCAGGCTTGATATTTCCATCAAGGTCAGTGATTGCCAGACTTCACACTGCAGCAGAATTGCATGGAAAAGTTGTTTGTTGATTTTTGATCTTAAATTTTCATTTCCCCACCTCACCCTACCCCAAGCACATGCCCTCTTCAGTCTTTCCCAGCTGAGTCTATTGGTGAAGTGCCCAGTTATTCATCGCTCATTAAGTAAACACAACAAATAAATGAAAGCTATCATTCCTTTTCTTCATGACCCATACCATGAGCAAATCCTGTCAGCATTAACTTTAAATTATATGCTGGATGAGCATATTTATCACCAGAGTGGTACCAGTTTGTGGTAATCTATGACAGCAGCCACAGCAATGCACCATTTCTGCATACTAAGTGATGTAGTGGGTTATGTGTTGGGCAACTATGGCAGTCATGTGCTTATATTAATTTTATGATTGAAATGTAGGGGTGGAGTCTAGCCTGTTAATCTGGAGACAGCCATTGAGTAGCCAATGAGGCCTCTGTGTGGGCATGGCTTTCTCCTGAGACTTCTGGGGAATCTCACAATATTTCCCTCATGGAGATGAGAAGCTATCTCCCTAGTTGTTGGGAATCAGTCTCAGAGACAAGTAATTACAGACAAGACAAGATCGCAGTATCCAAGCAGCTGGATGAGCCAGAGGAGAAGCCACATGGCTATGCCCTGATGGAGCCAGACCTCTGAAACTGGAGAGGCCATGGGGAGACCCCTGCCAGCACTGAGTTGCTTCTACCACCACTGGATGCTGTTGATGGACCCTGAGCCCTGGAAGCGAGGAGCCATGAGGGGAACCCTGCCGGCGGCGGGACTCTGCACCCACTGGCCTGTGACTTAGTGAGTCAGGAGGAGACTTTATAGACTCGTAACGGGCAAATGGGCTAATATCGGACTTAAGACTTTGAACTAAACTGGGCTGGGATGCTTTCTCAATGTCCCATTCCTCGTGTATATAAACCTTTTCCTTATATCCACATGGGTGTCTATGAATTTGTTCCTCTAGTCTACCCAGACTAACACAGCAACTAAACGCAAGGTCAGCAATGTCAGCAGCTCAAAACCACCAAGCCACTCTGGGAGGAAGGTGAGGCTTTTCTACGCCTGTAAAGATTTAGACTTGGAAACCCGCAGGGGCAGGTCTACTCCATCCTGCAGTGTCTCTGTGAGTCAGAATCTGCTTGATGGCCGTGGGCGAGGACTATCTAAGTAGCCTTTCTACTAATGACCCAGCTTTTTTTTTGTTTTGGGGGCATCACCGCCCTCTGGTGGGAGAGAGTAGGAGGCCCAGCCTTGCTCCTGGAGAGCTGTTGCTGGATTTGAACCGCCCACCCAGTGGCCCGCAGTCCGCACACAACCACTGCACCACCGGGGCTCAGCCCGACCCCGCTTTTAACCCCTCGCCTGCCTACATACCACTACCCACACTACAACATAGCAGGCACATCCAAAACATAATTCCCCTGCTTAAGAAGAATATTACCTAAAAAAAAAAAAAGGAAGAAGAATATTACCTAAACTAAATTCATCTAAACCACCATGTCAACAGGCTAAAGAGAACAAAATATGGTGAAATTGTATTAATGTGATCTGTAGAAAACTGAGCAGTAAAAGCAAGCCAGAAAATCCAACACCTATTCATACTAAAAACTCATGGGAAGTTAGAAATAGAGGAGAGAAATCCCTCAAATTGATGAAGATCATGTACAAAAACCCTACAGCTGGCAACGTAATTAACAGCGAAAGACTGAATGCTTTGCCTCTAAGATTGGGAATGAAGCAAGAATAGCCATTATTGTCATTCAGTCAACATAGTACTGCAGGTTTTGTCCAGTACCTTATGGGGAAAAGCAAAGAAAGCAAGAAAAGAAAAAGGAAGAGAGTAGTGAGAGAAGGGGGAAGAAAGCAAGAAAGGGCATATAAATTGGAATAAGTAAGTAAACCCATCCTTACTTGCAGATGTCATACTTTTTTTTAATTCAATCAATCTACAAAATGGCTCCTAGAACTAATAAGTGAATTGCAGAATAATATTGCAGAACAACGGCTGAGCCCCGGTGGCATAGTGGTTGTTTGTGGGACAGCAGCCCACTGGGATGGAGGTTCAATTCCAGCTTCACAGGAGCAAAGGCTGGGCCTCCTACTCCCACCACCAGAGGGCAGTGATGCCCCAAAAAATTGCAGAACAAATCATAAAATCAATCATATTTCTGTACATAAAACAATTGATTTCATGGGAAACTGAAATGAAAAATAAAATATCACTTAAAAAATCCCTCCAGAGAAAATAAAATGTGTGCAAAATCTAACAAACATATACAGGATTTTTATGATGAGAATTACAAAGTGATGAGGGAAGATATCAAAGGCCTACATACAGGCAGTCCCTGGTTATAAATATCCAAAATATGGACAAAATACAGCCAACAGCTTTGCCCTGTAATGTTAATTTTCTCTCTCTTTCAAATAATGGAACGAACCCCTAGTCACAATGAATTCTTTATCACGGTCATCTTCACTTGCTGCACATGCATCTTTTTTATTATTATTATTATTTTGTTTTGTTTTGTTTTTTGGGGGGACATCACTGCTCTCCGGTGGTGAGAGTAGGAGGCCCAGCCCCACTGCTGGAATTGAACCTCCGTCCCAGTGGGCCGCAGTCCCGCACACAATCACTACGCCACCGGGGCTCAGCCCTGCACATACATCTTTTAAATATTGAAAAGGCTTCAAACTTTTCCTGGTTTGACAAAGAGTAAAACAAACAAACAAAACCTACCACCATGAGTTACTTTCAACACATAGCAGCCTTTTAGGCCATGGCAGAGATGCTCACAGGATTCTTGAGACTATAAATCTTTTGGGGTTTTTTTGGTGGCATCACTGCCCTGGTGGGAGTTGGAGGCCCGGCGCTGCTGCTGGATTTGAACCTCCAACCTAGTGGGCTGCAGTCCCACACACTAGACTATAAATCTTTATGGGAGCAAAGAGTCTCATTTTTCTCCTTTTCTTATACTAAAGTTAGGTCAAAAAGGACTCTGTGCACCTATTTTGATTTACCTACAAATTTTTAAAGATACTGTTCAAAAAGGAACCCATCCATATCCCAGGGACTGCCTACAAATGTAGACATATTGTGCTCGTGGATTGGAAGTTTTGACCTAGTAAAAAAGTCAGTTCTGCACAAATTGACCTATAAAACCATCCCAACTCTGTTAAGTGTTGGATTTGCCAAGCTTTTCTCTTGAGACACCCATTGCTCGAGTTGATTCTGACTGAGTGATCCAACATAACATAGTATAAACTGTCCTATTACTCAGGTTGAACTCTAGAGGAGCAGATTGTTAGCCTTTTATTCTCCTTAAAGCAGGCAAGGGTTTTAGCCAGTGTACCGGGAAGTGCTCTTTCTGTTGACATGATGAACTTATCCTAAAATTGATGTGGAAGGATATATAGAATAACTAGCACAATCTCAAAAAAGCAGAATACAATGGGAAACATTTCTCCAAACAACAAGAAAGCTTATTATAGCCACAGAGACCAAAACAATGTGGCCTTAGAAGGATAGACCTCTTACCACCTATAAAAATTAGTTCAAACTGGACTATAAATTAATGTAGAAATCACTAAATTATGTAACTTTTAGGAAAAAAATAGGAGAATATCTTCAGGATCCGGCACTGGTTACGACTTCTTAGATGTCACATTGTAGAGTCCATAAAAGGAGAAATTGATAAATAGGTCTTAAAAAATTAAATTTTGGGGCTGAGCCCCGGTGACGTAGTGGTTGTGCACGGGACTGCAGCCCACTGGGATGGAGGTTCAATTCCAGCTCACAGGAGCAAAGGTTAGGCCTCCTACTCCCACCACCTGAGGGCAGTGATGCCCCCCCCCAAAAAAAAGATGAGTATCTAGAATAAATGAGGAAATTTCAAAACTCGGCAATAAAAATAGCACTCTTGGTTTTGAAGAGGTCTAGCCATCTTTTACCTTTCACTTTAACCACACATTCTCTTCAGGTGTCACCTTTTAGAACGCGAATTAGTTCTATTAGACTATTCAATGATGTTATAGAAGCTACACACACATATGTACACACAAAGACCAAAAGGATGGATGAATCTCCTAAGACATATTCAGTGCCTCTTTAAAGTGTTAAAAAAAAATTAAGCAACTTTGAAGACCAATTATGTTTTATTTAAACCATAGGGTTTTCAATGGCCTTACATACATGTGAAAACTGGACAGTGCCTACAGAAGATCAAGAAAAATGGATGCCTTTGAATGATGGTCGTGGTGAAGAGTATTCAATATACCATGCACTACCGGAAGAATGAACAAAACTGTCTGTGAAGAAGCATAGCCAGAATACTCCTTCGCAGCAAGGAGAGCCAGACTTCATGTCACGCACTTTGGATATGTCATCTGCAGGACCAGTCCCTGGAGCAAGGTGCCATTCTTGGTAAAGTCAAGGCCATTAACCTGATCAACGGACACATTGGCTGCAACAATGGGCTTAAATATAGCCAGGACGATGAGGACAGCAGAGGGTCAAGGCAGTGTTCTGTTCTGTTGTACACAGGGCTGCTGTACTTCGTGTCACTAACAACACCTATGTAAATATTTCTATATAAATACACCATCTTCCTCCTTGCTTCCTGCTATTTTTAAATTGATTGAATAGCTGAGCCCTAGTGGCATAGTGGTTGTGCGCAGGACTGCGGCCCACTGGGATGGAGGTTCGATTCCGGCTCCCAGGAGCAAAGACTAGGCCTCCTACTCCCACCACCTGAGGGCAGTGATGCCAAAAAAAAAAAAAAGAAGAAAGAAAGAAATTGATTGAATAAATCATGTGATTTGAGATCTTCAGCTTGGTTTGTGAGCCCCTCTGTGTCATGCCCTGGTAGCATACTTAGGTGGTAGCATACTTAGCCTGACTGGGATTTTTCACACGTCACCTGCCATAACCAGTATGCTCATGCCGCCCTAGGGCAAGTGCTGTACATCTTATTCTCCATTGCATCACTTAGTTTACTTCCTTCACAGCATTTGCTGTTGTAGGTGTGGCAGTCACCTAATCTGGTGTCAATTTGAGGATTAAGAGTGTAAGGGTGGGGGCTGAGCCCCAGTGGCGCACGTGGTTGAGTGCAGGACTGTGGCCCGCAGGCTTGGCAGTTCAAATCCAGTGACAGCTCTCAGGAGCAGGGCTGGGTACCTCCCACCAGAGGGTGGTGATGCCCCCACCCCCCCAAAAAAGAGTGTAAGGGTGAAGTCTAACCTGTCAATCTGGAGATAGCCAATCAGATCTCTCTGTGGGCATGACTTTGTCCTGAGAATTCTAGGAAATTTGGCGGCATTTCCCCCTTGGAGGTGACTCACTACTCAGTCGTTTGGAGATGCTCTACTGACATGGCAGCATGCTGATAGACCCTGAAGCCCTGGAAACTGGACAAGCCACTAGGAGACCCCTGCCAGTGCTGACATGCTTCCACCACCACTGGATACACAAGTCTCTGTACCCACTGGCCTGTGATTGTCCTGGTGTCATTGCATGTGCTTTGTGAGTCTGAAGAGGACTTTATAGATTGATATCAGACTTATAAACTTGGACTGGGCTGGGATGTTTTCTCGATGTTCAATTGCTCTTACATATAAACCTCTCCCTTAGATGCATAGCGTGTTTATGAATTTTGTTTCTCTAGTCTGTTTCATGGATGACTAACTTAAGCTTAGGTTGGCAAGCAAACTTTGTTCAAGGATATATATGGAGGGGCTGTTAACTGCAAGGTCAGTGATTAAAAACCAACAGTTCGAAAAAAAAAAGAAAAAGATAATCAACAGTTCAGAAAAAGAAAAAGAAAACCAACAGTTTTTCTACAGGAAAAAAAAATTAGGCTTTCTACTCCTGTAAAAACTTAAGAGTCTTGGGGCTGAGCCCCGGTGGCATAGTGGTTGTGCGCGGGACTGCGGCCCACTGGGACAGAGGTTCAATTCCAGCAGTGGGGCTGGGCCTCCTACTCCCACCACCAGAGAGCAGTGATGCCAAAAACAAAACAAAACAAAAAAAAACCTTACAGTCTTGGCTCAGCCCTGGTGGTCTAGTGGTTGTGTGTGAGACTGCGGCCCACAGGGTTGGCAGCTCAAATCCAGCAGCAGCCTGCTAGGAGCAAGGATGGGCTTCCTACTCCCACCAGGGCAGTGATGCCAAAACAAAACAAAAAAAAAAAGAAAGAAAGAAAAGAAACTCAGGGTTACAGTCTCAGAAATCTGGAAGACCAGTTCTACTCAGTCCTTTAGTGCCAGTCTAAGTCAGAATCGACTTGATAGCAGCACGTTTATTTTGGGCTTTGGGGGTGGCATCTACAGAAAGCACTTGAAAAAGTTGTACTGCAAACTAATCTCATGTGTTTGGTGTCAAATGAGCAGTCTGGTGTTGGAAAGCATGTTTGGGAATGATACTCTAATTATTTGAAATCATATTTTGTATGTTGTTATTCATTTATCTTAATCATCATGATTTTAAACTATTCCATCTCATTTTTGCATTATTTTGATGATAGGATTCAACATTAGAGATTCAAGTCTGGCCTGAGAAGGTTACACAATGTCAAAACACTTGAAGTTACAGAGCACATCCATCCAGGGGCCTTGCATTGAGCTCCCGGGAAAGACTCAAATCATTACTAAGACCTGCATCATCTGCACTTCCCTTTACCTCTGAGTCCATGTCTCCCTGCCCTGCTCCTCCCCCTCCTTCCTGCCCCTTCTGGTCACACACTGTTCCTAGAACAGTAGTAACACACTTCCAGTGATCAGGCCATCCCCTTGGGCTTCCTCCAGCGGCGCTTCCCAGAGACGTTCACGTGCCAACCTCAATGAAGCCAGCCCTCACGTGGATGTCGACTCGTGGTGACCTAGTGTGTAACAGAATGAAACGACTTCACAGGCTTTTCAAGGTTGTGACCTTTCTGAAGCAGAGCACTGGGTCCGTCTGCGGAGGCACCCCCGGGGTCGGACCGTTCCAAGTTTTCCAATAACTAAAAGGGAAGCTTCCGGAGGTCACACTTTGGTCTGATGTTCGACACCAAGAACTTAGAACCACACCTGGCATGGGTGTGGGCCTGTTTGTGGGCATGTGAGGGGCCTGTTTGATGAATTCATTTAACAAAGAAGAACAAAGGAAGTTCTTCTTCCTCTGGTCAGTAGGTTGGAGCCCTGGGGGGGCCACTGGGGGTTCCCCCCCTCCTCCCGCTTCCTTCAGGGTCCACAGTTCACCATCACCAGCAGTTCTACAGGGGAAGGGGAAGAGTTACAGCCTGGGAACCCAGAGGGAGAGTTCTACCCTCTCCTAGAGGATTTCTACACATCAGAACCACACCATGACAGATGTGTGATCTGATTTTCAGTCTTCTAGTCAGAAGAGGCACCAAAAAAAAAAACCAAAAAACAAAAACTTAACCTTGGACGGCAAGCTAGTTAAAGGGAGGGTAGAAAATATTAAAAAATATAGATTAGGATTGTAGTGACCCTATGAAATGCCCCATTGGGTTTCCAAGGCTGTACATTTCCATGGCAGCAGAGGATTGCTCCATGCGTCTCTGAGTGGAGTGGCTGTCCCTTCTAACTGTCCACCTTAGCAAATCAGTGCTACCCCCCCCCCCCCACTGCAATGGAATCCATGCCACCTCCCCAACCGCTCCACAACAACAAACAAGCACCTACCTGTCATCCCAGGGCTTCTGGAGGACATAGCAGACCTGCTCCTGTGGATTTGGGAGGCTGTAAACCTTACCGGAGCATAGCAGAGAAGTAGTTGGGTGAGCTCCAACTGCCCACTTTATGGTAAGCACCCAACACAACCTGCGAGGGCCCCAGGGCTCCTAAGTGCTCTCCCAGGGTGCCCCAAACTCACTGCCAGGGAGTCCTTTAGTGCGACCCTAGGACGGGTAGAACTGCCGGTATGGCTTTTCCAGGGAGGGATTTTTTTATGGGAATAGAAAGCCTCGTCTTCCTCCCCTGTGCGGCGGCTGTTTTCAAATAGCCAATCTCAAAGAGTGTCTGGTTTCAACCGCCGCTCCAGTCCCTCCTGTCCTTAAACCCACCCACCCCAACTCCCCGCCACCGGCGCGCAGGTGCCATCGCGGCCCTGGGGGCTTGCGGTTAGTTTTCAGTAACCGCAAGGTCTCCTGTGAGCGGAAACCCACAGGAGCGTTTCTGCTCCGCCCTGCCGAGAGTTCTGGAACACTGAGCGGTTAAAGTAAGTCCCATGGGAATCTTTTTTTCCCCACAAAAGTAAAATGAGGAGACTCGGAGTTAGTTGGGGAATCAGTTACCAAAGGGTGGGAGAGGGGGCGCGGGGAGCCGGGCGGGCTGGGAGTAGGGACCCTAAGATGAGAAGCGCCACGTCTGCGGCTGGCACTGAGAGCCCGCAGGGCCTTCATGGCAGAGACCCCCACCCCACCCCCGTAAGGCAGCGCCAGCGCAGCTGGCCATTTCTAGCCAACGCCTCAGAGAGGCCGTCGGGAACTCGGGGGTGGGTGGGGAGGGATGCCGGACACTCAGGCTCCCCCCAGGCGAGGTCCCGCGCACGGCGCGCCCCGGGCGTCTGGAAGCCGGAGCGCGACCCGCCACTCCGCGGGTGCGGGTGCGAAAGGCTGGGGTGCGGGGGCCGAGCCGGGGCGGAGGAGGCAGGAGTGAGGGTGGGGGGGGGGGGGGGGGGGGGGGGGGGGGGGGGGGGGGGGGGGGGGGGGGGGGGGGGGGGGGGGGGGGGGGGGGGGGGGGGGGGGCCGGAGCGGGTCGGTCGATGGTGTGGGGCTGCTCCGGGGCGTGCGTCTCGTGCCGGCGGCGGGTTTCTCGCCTTGGCCTGGGTGAAACCTCAAAGCTTCGGCTTTCGGGTCATTTTCCAGATTGGCGATTTCAGGACCTCTCGGCGGGACCTGGAGTTTCACCTCATTTGCCTGTGACGAGTCGCCGACGCACCGCGAGCGCCCGGGAGCGCATTCATCGCCTTCTCGGATCCCTAGAGCAGCGCTGAGTTCAAGCCACAGCAGATGTTGTGTGAAAATCAAGCAGTTTATAGAGGAGTTCTTACAGGACCGCGTATTTCCTAGGCACACACGCAAAGGTTTCTTCTTTCTACAAGCCCAAACATTTTCTTCCTTCTTTGGTCTTTCCCAGCCCCCACCCTCCACGAGGGAGGGATGGGTTATTTAGCATCTTGGTTCCTGTGTGCTCATTGATTTAGTAATCCCAACTCATGGATTCAATAAACCCAACTCATCCGCCCCTGCCTTTTCTCAAATGTGCTTAGCCTCTTCTCTCTGGAGTGTCCACGAGCATTTCCAGAACTCGGCCTGCTTAGGGACCGTAGAGACCTGGTGGTGAAGGGGTTATGTCTTGGGCTGCTAACCTCGAGGTCTAGACTGGAAACCACCAGCAGGCCAGACCGCCCGATAAAGTTGAGGCTTTTCTACTTCCCTCATGAGTTAGTCTTTGAAACCCACAGGCAATCTGCCTTAGGTTATAAAAAAAAAAAAAAATGCCGTGGTACTGTGGGCTAGTCATTGGGCTGCTAACGGTGAGAGGAGAGGTTCAAAACCACCAGACTCTCTGAGAGAAAAGGATGAGGCTGTCTGCTCTCAAAAGTTTACAGTCTTGCGCCCCCCCCCCCAAAAAAAAGTTTACAGTCTCATAAGGATTTACAGTCTGAGAAACCTATGAGTTAAAACTGACTCAGTGGTAGTGCGCCTCTGTTTTCACCACAGGTTACTGGGGCTCTACCATTTTTTTTTATTCTTTCCTGCTTGTGCACGTATGTAAATTCATTTAAAACATTTTAAATAAGCATGTTATGTGCCGTGGTGTCTATTTTCCATCCCTAGTGACTCGTGTAGCAGAGTAGAAGTGCCCCTAGAAGGTTTTGGAAGCTTCCAGGAATCCCCAGTGCCACGAGGCTTAAAAGGGATTGGCTGCTGCCTGAAAAGCCAGCAGTTCAAACCCTTCTGGAAAAAGATATGGCAGACAGCTTACGTAAAGATTATCATCTTGGAAATTGATGAGAGTACTTACATGGTGTTCTACAGAGTTCAACATTTGTACACAGTTCAGTTGCCTCCACACAAAATTACCCTTCCTGGTCTTTTTTTTTGGGGGGGGGGGCATCAGTGCCCTCAGGTGGTGGGAGTAGGAGGCCCAGCCTTTGCTCCGTGGAGCTGGAATCCAACCTCCGTCCCAGTGGGCCGCAGTCCCGCGCACAACCACTACGCCACCGGGGCTCAGCCCACCCTTCCTGGTCTTACATAATATTTTAGCCCCAAGCAAGAAACGTGGCCAGAAACCGGACTTCTGGTAGAACTATGATTCTTTGGAACCATCATTGATTATAAAAATATTATTATAAGGTTTTTCTTAGGCAAAGCCAGATGGATTTTATATATATATATATATATATATATATATATATATATATATATATACATATATATTTAATCTAATATGCTTATTTTCCCAATATAAATTTAAGAGTGGTCACCCGTTTTTATTGGATTTCCTTCTCTTGCTTTCTGATCAAAGGAATCCCAGGGGTCCAGTTAAGTACTCAGTTGCTACTCAGAAGGTTGCCAGTTCAAACCCAGCAGCCACTCTATGGATGAAAGATGCGGCCATCTGGTTCCATAAACATTTATGGCGGGCTGAGCCCCGATGGTGTAGTGGTTGTGCGCGGGACTGCGGCCCACTGGGACGGATGTTCAATTCCAGCAGTGGGGCTGGGCCTCCTCCTCCCACCGCCGGAGAGCAGTGATGCCCAAAAACAAAACAAAGCAAAACAAAAAAAAGATTTATGGCAGCAGCAAGGGAAACAGAGCAATGAAGTCCCCGGGGAATACCAAAAATAGACTGGGGCCAGAGCATGACAGCCCAGCAGGCTCGACAAGAAAACACTCCTAAAGGTCAACAGACCTAGAACTGTTCATATGCTTTTCTTTTGCTATTGTTGTTTGGGGGTGTGGGGCGGGGGGGGGGTGGTCAAGTTCTTTTGTTGTTTTGTTTTACTTTGCCTCATTTTCATTTTCATTAATGTCTCCGGGATCTAGCTAAATAAGAGAGGAGGGGTAAACAATCCAGAAGAGAAAACAATGGTACTGTTGGCTCCAGAGGTTTAGGGGGAAAGGGGCGGCAGGGAAAACGAACTGGATGTTAACAAAGCAGGGACAAGGGAACAACAAGTGATCTAAAAATCAATGGCCAGGAGAGTGTAGAATGCCTGGTAGGACTTGGTCAAGGGCAATGTAACCAAGAGGAATTACTGAAACCTGAACGAATGAAAGCAAAACATGATAATGGGACAAGAGGAAAATAAAAAGAAATAGAGAGTTAGGAGGCAAAGGGCATTCGTAGAGATCTAAATACAGGCATGTACATCTATATATATGCATGTAAATACAAATTTAAATATATGTAAAATAGGGAAATAGATCTATATACATATATTTATATGTCAACTATCAAGATAGTAGACAGACATTGGGCCTCAAGTATGCCCTCAAAGCAAGAACCTGTCACTCCATGATGCTCACCTTCCCTACATAATCACTGAAGACAAAATGGGTGTATAAGCAAATGTGAAGAAAGGGGCTGAGCCCCGGTGGCGTAGTGGTTGTGCGCGGGACTGCGGCCTACTGGGACAGAGGTTCAATTCCAGCAGTGGGGCTGGGCCTCCTACTCCCACCACCTGAGGGCAGTGATGCCCCCCCCCCCAAAAAAAAAGTGAAGAAAGGGGTGGTGTCCAGCTATCAAAATGAATAGTGTCTGTGGTTTTAGAGGCTTGAAAAATAAGCAAGCAGCTATCTAGCTGAGAAGCAACAAAGTCCACATGGAAGGAGCACACCAGCCTGGGTGATCTTGAGGTGTCGAAGGGATCAAGGATCAGGGATCAAAGACCCAGGGGAAAAAATCACATCAATGTGAATGAGGGGGAGTGTGGAGTGGAGACCCAAAGCCCATGTGTAGACAATAGACATCCCCTTACAAAAGGGTCACAAGAAAGACATGAGCCATGAGGGTGCAATATAGCACCTAAGAAGCATACAATTTTTCTTTAGTTCTTCAGTGCTTCCGCCCCATTACTGTCATGACCCAAATTCTGCCTTACTAACCTGTTTAGATCAGAGCATGTACACAGGTACAGATAAGAACTAGAAACACAGGGAATCCAGGACGCATAAAACCCTGAGGACAATAAATGAGAATAGCAATACCAGGAGTGTAAGGGGAAGGTGGTGGGATGGTGATGTGTTGGGCTTTGATCTGCAAAGTCAGCAGTTCAAAACCACCCGTGGCTCCTCAGAACAGTCTTAGAAACTCCCAGGGGCAGAGCTTTCCTGTCCTATACAGTCGCTGTGAGTCACCATGGACTTGATGCCAGGGGGCATCTTGAGATTAGGGAATTTAGGGCTGTATAGTGTCGGGTTACTCAAGAGACAGATTACTCAATAGCATGGGCTTACCTGATATTACCTGCTCACTGATCAATAGTGAGTAATTTCACATTTTTCCCACCATATTAAAGATGCTACTTGGCTGAGCCCTGGTGGCGTAGTGGTTGTGCGCGGGACTGTGGCCCACTGGGATGGAGGTTCAATTCCAGCTCCACAGGAGCAAAAGCTGGGCCTCCTACTCCCACCACCAGAGGGCCGTGATGTCTTAAAAAAAAAAAAAACGAAGAAGAAAAAACTTAGAAAGCTAAACAAAAGCTGAAGAGGTATAATGCCTCTTTGAAGTCATTCCTGAAACCAAGAAAGATCTTGCCTGAGCACAGACCCCACTCAGAGTGCACACCTCTCTAGACCCAGGTTTCCCTGGTTCTCCTAGGGACCCAGGGAGGGTCAGCACTCATGTGGGAATGAGGCTTGGCCAGTTGGTGGTTTAACATTTAATAGCTCACATGAAGGTAAGCCAAAAACTTGGTGTCACAGAAGCAAAGAGAAGAAAATGTTTTCAAATTAAGGAAGAAATCAGTTGTGCTACATACTGCCTGATGTGACCGTAAGGAGCTCTTGTGGCATCTTGACTTTCCTGTCAAGTTTCTCTGGTATGCTGAGGAAGAAAGTCTGCTGAGAGAGAATTCAAGAGAACCAGAAGATGAAACTTAAAGAATCATAAAAGTGAAGGAGCCTGCTGCCATTTTACTGCAGGTTACAGAGATTGGAGGGTGCAGATGAGAAAGAAAGAGAACACAGAGATGGGATCAGAGGGCAACAGCCTTCCCTCCTCTGAGCTTTGCTGCGAGTTTATTTTAACCCAAGCTTTTATTTTCTCCAGACAATGGGAAGTTCATTTACATGGTATGAATAAACGCATTGCCTCCCTTTTTTTTGGGGGGGGGGGCATCACTGCTCTCCGGTGGTGGGTGCCTCCCATTTTTATGTATAGAATGTTGATGGCCCTGCTTCTTATCTCACTGGGTGTATGTGTGGGATGTTGATGGCTCTGCTTGTAAAAGGAAATACATGGCCTGTGGTCACAGGCAATTCTTCTTATCAGCAGAATCTCCAAGCCAGATAGACAGGAACTCCACTTTATGGTATAAGGCAGTTGAAGAGTCTGCAACATATAAGCAAGGCTTTTGAGTAGGTCAAGGAGCCCCGAGGGGATGTGGTGGGAGGGCTGAGCTGGTAACAAAGGTTATCAATTCAAACCATCAGGTGGGAAGCAAGGGGCAGAGGTGGTGGTGTGCTTCTGTAAAGATTTACACCCCTGGAAACCCATTGGGTAATTCTACTCTCTCCTATAGGGTCGGTATGAGTTAAAATCAACTCAGTCCCCACAGGTGGGTTTGTTGGGTTGTGTTTTTGTTTGTTTGTCTTTATTGTAAAGGGATTCAAAGATATGAGGTATCAGTTAGAAGGGTGTGTTGGAAAAAGAGAAAGTGTTTTCCTCAAATAACTTCTAATCCTAATAGAACCACATTGCCTTCTAGGATCTGAAGCATTAAGTTGTTCACTGCTGAATTAGTAGTGCAAACCACCAGCAGCAAAGCAGGATAGAGAGGTGCTATCTGCTCCCATAAAGATTTATGTGCTCTGAAATTTTATTCTTCCTTTTTTTTTTTTTTTTTGGCTATCACTGCCCTGCTCTGAAATTTTACAAACGGTTACTATGAGTCAGAATTCATTCAATGGCTGTGAGTTCAGATGGGTTTGTTTGTTTGTTTTCAGATGGGGGGCTTTAGGGCCTTAAGAGGCTATGCTTCACCTTCCTGTGCTAAACCTTCCTGTTTATCCTGACTCAAAATGAGCACTATTCCTGCATGAGCTCTCTCTCTACAGGCGCTCATAAGAGACAAGATAAAGTCTTGTATGTCACTTGGTTAAGAAGAAAAAAACGTTTTGAAATTTAAAAAAATATATACAGCGGGCCAAACCCTAGTGCTGTAAGTGGTTGAGTGCAGGACTGCAGCCCATGGACTTGGCGGTTCAAATCCAGTGGCGGCTCTCAGGAGCAGCACTGGGTAGTGCCCACGACCACCAGAGGCAGTGATGCCCACAAAAAAACTAACAAACAAAAAAAATACAGCATGGATATTTAAGAATCATCCTCAAGAACTAGGAAAAGTATTGGTGAACATGACCAATTTTCTCACAAGGCATGTGAGAAAATGGGATGGGGGCCACATCTGACCCCCTCTGGCTCCACAAGAAGACTCCAACTGATCACCAGTCTAAGGTCACTTGCCCCTAGACAGGCACGCCCTGACCTTTATTCTATCCTAATACCCACCAGACCTCCTGTGGCACTTTGCTTTTCCCTGGGTTCAACAATCTGTGGCGATGGCCAGACAGAACTCATGCAGCACTCATGATTATGGGGATTTGTAGGAAAATGAACCAGTGGGGCTGAGAAAACATAGGGAACAGCTCTGTGTCTGTAGCAGTGCCTTTTCTCAGTCATGTGAGCAGGCACTTGTAATGTTCAGTCTCTAGTTCAGCCCTCTATAGCCCTCTAACCTCTGTCCCACTCAGGCCAGTGTCAAGAAGCTTTCTTAGTCCTGATAAATATCCAAAGAGAACCCTATCCTGAAACCCTATTCAGCATGTAAATTAGCTTTGCACTTTCCATGGATGGGGAAGCCCACACATTGTCTCTCGTGGTCCTGCTGTGGCACTCTGCTCTGTCTCCCAAATCAGTGTCTCTGTCGCCTTGAATCTCACATACTCTGCTAGTGGCTCTGAAGTCTTGATGGTTGTCGGGAGCCATCCAGCAGACATGCTTAACCTGGAAACAGGCCGGATTTGCCTGAACTCTGTTGCAGTCTGTTGCCTGAGGGTCGTAGTTACCTTTGTTACTTGGAAGCTTGGCTTGCAGCTGTGCTGCCATTCACTTGCTAATTTTGAAGATCACCATATGCTAATTGCCCAACCTTGCCTGCCCTATAAAACTGGTTTACTTCTCCCAAATAAACGAGACTTGATCAGAATCCTGTCTTGTCTCCATTTCTCGCGTCTCCTGTCCCCCCAATTCCCGCTCCTCCTTCCAGGACTTGCGAATTACGGACCCGCAGGCCGGGACAGATGGTCATGGGATTCCTCCGTGTCTGTTTCTTACATGGGTCACTTTTATATTCACTGGAATGGGAAAACTGCTCAGTTCCTGAGTTAGAGCCCTCTGTACCTTATTTGCATGTTCCCACCCAGTGACTGGGTGGGAGTTACAAAGACTGGATCAAAGAGCCTTCCATCGCAAGCACTTCCACTTCACAGTGGTATAACTCCAAAAGGTCAAAGAACCTAAAAGAAAACATTAGGGCTGAGCCCCGGTGGCGTAGCGGTTGTGCGGGGGGACTGCAGCCCACTGGGACGGAGGTTCAATTCCAGCAGTGGGGCTGGGCCTCCTACTCCACCACCGGAGAGCAATGATGCCCGCCTCCCCCCCAAAAAAAAAAACAAAACAAAAACATTAACACATTTCTTTATTTCCTTAGTAGAACATACAAACAAAAACAGCAGTGATAACCCTAAAAAGGTCCTCTAGGGCTTGTTCT
>PVJH01039772.1:0-16179 GCA_004026705.1 Nesogale talazaci | reverse complement strand
TGGTCCTCAGTGTGACTGTCCCCTGACTGTGGTCCTCAGTGTGACTGTCCCCTGACTGTGGTCTTCAGTGTGACTGTCCCCTGACTGTGGTCCTCAGTGTGACTGCCCCCTGACTGTGGTCCTCAGTGTGACTGTCCCCTGACTGTGGTCCTCAGTGTGATTCTGTCCCCTGCCCCATGAAGAGTCTGGAGGTGGGCTTCCCTCCCCTCATCGTCGTCTTCCTGCCTGGACTGAGACCTCGGGGTTCCTCCCCAGGAAGTGAGACCTCCAGTCCCACCACCCTGCCCGTAGCTTTCCCCACCTCCATCTGTGTGGCCCCATTTACTGCGATGGGGTGGGAGAGCCCTTCCGAGTACATCCCATAGCCCATGTGCTGTGTCCGTGCCCACACCCTGATGGGGGCCCCGTGCCCTGGCGCAGTGCTGGCACTGCTGGCTGAGGGCTCCTGCGGGGGCCGCGGGGTTTCCCTGCTCACCTCACAGTGGTCGACGGGGATCTTCACTGCAGCAGCAGCAGTGGAGACGGAGGCTCTGATTTTAGCACTGGGTTGAGGTGCCCAGGGGGGCTGCTGCCCATGGCTTTGCTGTGCTTTTGGGCCTCTAGTTGATTTCCCGTCCAAGCCTGGGCTGGCCAGGGACTTGGGGTGGGGGCAGCCAATCCCGCCACGGTGGGGTCGCTGACAGCTTCTGTCTGTTTTAGCCATGTTTGACCGCGAGAACAAGGCCGGCGTGAACTTCAGTGAGTTCACGGGCGTCTGGAAGTATATCACGGACTGGCAGAACGTCTTCCGCACCTACGACCGGGACAACTCGGGCATGATCGACAAGAACGAGCTTAAGCAGGCACTCTCAGGTTTCGGTAACTCGCTGTTCTGACTGCGTAGCTCAGTTCACTTGGGGCCCCGTACCCCTTTCGTCCCTCCCGGCCTGTGTGCAGGAGCCGCGTCGGCCTGCAGGCCGTGGTGGATGGACAAGCGCCCGTGCGAAGCCCCAGGAGTGGCGCAGGGCTGCGTGTTTGACGGCCCACAGACAGCCTCTCCCCGGGAGGACTCGGCGCAGCCTGCTCCCTAAAGCTGGTCCTGGAGGTCACTAGGAGTCAGAGGGACCCACTCGTGTTTGATAGGAGACTCTTATGTCATCTTCACCCCAAGTGAGATCTGGGCTATGCAGGACTTTCCTCCTGAGTGAAGTGGACGGGGCAGATTGAAAATGGGGCTCTGGCGACTCCGAGGAGCGAGGGTCTGTGAGATGCCCAGTTACTGATGGGGCAGCGGCAGGGCAGCACCCTGAAACAGACCCCAGGGCCCAGAGCAAGTGAATCCCTTCTGACACCATGCCTCGCCCCATTCTCAAGGGAGCATGCTCTGCACCGTGTGTGCCCCACGTGTCCATGTGTGCCCCTGTCCACACATGCTGGGGTTGTGCAGTCCCACATATGCTGGGTTCTGTGTGCCCAGGTGTCTACATACACTGGGTCATGTGTGTGCTCACTTGGGTCCACACATGCCAGGCCCGCGTGCTTGAGTGTGTGTGCTCATGTTCCAGTACTTACATAGTGCCTTTTCCAGAACAGTCCACAGTGTGTCCGGCCTGCTCGAGGTCTTGAAGGCCCTGGGAGGCAGGTGCACCCTGCTCTTGGCTCATTAGTGGTACATTTCTTCGGGGCTCTGTTCACTGGGTCCCGGGCTTCCCCTTCAGTGCTTTGCTTGAAAGACTTAGCACACAGTGAGAAAGTGGCTCACGTGGCAGACGGCTTTGCTCTTCTGAATCAGTCGTGGGCTCCCGCCTGTTCTGGTGGGCCTGCTCCACCCTGCTCGTGTCAGCGGGGCACGGCAGGGTCCTACAGGGCAGGCGCACACACGGGGACCTGGGCTGACGCTGTAGTCTGACCATGCAGGCTCTAGACTAGAGTGGGACAGGCCCTCGGCCAGCTTCTTTCCTGAGGAGCAGGCAGGGTATGGTTCTGGGGACAGCCCAGTGCTGACCAGGAATGAGTGTGAGGGTGTGGGTGTCATGGGGACAGGCTGTGTCTGAACTCCAGATAGGTCACGGTCTCATATGACTGGAGCCTGGGGCTCGTGGAGACGGCATGGCAGCACTGATGGTCCCCGTATGCCCACCAGGCCGCACCTCCCTCCCTGGTGGTCACTGGAGCAGCTCAGACAGGGCGCTCTCCACCCAGCCTTGGGCTCTTCTGGCTCTTTAATGGAGCCTCAACCTGGAGTTGACTTGCATGTTAACTTGAGGCCCATGGAAGGTGACGTGACGTGGTGGGCAGAGGACGCTGCTGCTCTTTGCATGCCCGTCCATGCACACGGCCTGGGGTGGGCCCTGCTGCCCCGATCTCCAGAAGGCACCGTGTAGTGCGTGCGTTTGTGTGTGTTTGTGTGTGTCTGCCATAAAGTGGCAAGAGGCCCCGAGTGCTAACTGTGGCTTTACCCGGCAGTTGGTTGGCGCTGTGCACACGGTCCAGCAAGTGAGGGTGGGCTCCTGGACCTCGGCCCCTGACAGGAGGAGCGTACAGAGCATGCAGCGTGGTGCCGTGCTGTGAGAGGAGGCGGGCGGGCCTGCCACCGCCAGAACCACAGCTGACCTGCGACCGGGATGTCCCTGAAGGGGGCTCTTTCTCTTTCTTTCTTTTTTTTTGTTTTTGTTTTTGTTTTTGGGGCATCACTGCTCTTCGGTGGTGGGAGTAGGAGGCCCAGCCCCACTGCTGGAATTGAACCTCCGTCCCAGTGGGCCGCAGCCCCGCGCACAACCACTACGCCACCGGGGCTCAGCCCAAGGGGGCTCTTTCTAGTGAACTTTGCCCTTTGAGTGAGCATGGATGGGACCCTGCCACTGTCTGGGGTCCTCTGACCTTGACCTGCCTGGTCATTGGTCACCAGTGTCCTTCACTGTTCCGCCGACACATCCCTCGTCGCCTGGTGCTTACGCTCTGAGGGCACTGCGGACTGACTCGGGATTGGAAGCCTCCCGTCCACAGGGACCTGCATTGGAAGCCATGGCAGGCAGGGTCTTCGTGGGAAGCTGTGTTTCAGGGACCCGAGCTATGGCCCTCTGGGCAACGCGCTGGGAGCCTATAGCATGCCCTGAGATGCGGGGAGATCAGAACGGGCAGAGGCAGGGGAACCCCAGAATACCCTCACCTCTAGCCTTGGATGGGCCAGAGGACACTGAGTCAGGAAGGCCCCAGAACACTCCTTCCCAGCTCTGGGCGGGCAGAGGGACATGGAGCTGGGTGGGCCCCAGAATACCCTCCACTCTAGCTCTGGGCGGGCAGAGGGACATGGAGCTGGGCGGGCCCCAGAATACCCTCCACTCTAGCTCTGGGCGGGTAGAGGGACATGGAGCTTGGCAGGCCTCAGAATACCCTCCACTCTAGCTCTGGGCGGGCAGAGGGACATGGAGCTTGGCAGGCCTCAGAATACCCTCCACTCTAGTTCTGGGCGGGCAGAAGGAGATGGAGCCGCAAGTGGATGAGGCTCTAGCAGTCACGTGGGGGCCTTCCCTCCATCCTCTGCAGGCGTCGGGTTGGTGAGCTGCATGTGTTTGCTGTTGGCATTCCGAAGCACTCGGGGTGTGAGGCAGAGGTCCTGTGGGCCCTGACACTCTGCGCCCTCCTCTTCCTCTGTAAGGGTACCGCCTCTCGGACCAATTCCACGACATCCTCATTCGCAAGTTCGACAGACAGGGCCGGGGCCAGATCGCCTTTGACGACTTCATCCAGGGCTGCATCGTCCTGCAGGTGACTGTGGTCGGCTGCTGGGAGGGAGTGGACGTGGTCCCCAGGCTGCTGGTAGTGATGGGGGTGGAGAGAGGCATCTGGGAAGCAGATGTTGTGTCCCGTTCCTTCCACCCTCAATCTCTTGGGCTGCTGAAAGTGGGGGGCATCAGGGTAGTCGCAGACATGCTCCCTCCCCCCAGGCTGCAGAGAATGACAGGACGGGGCTGGGGGGCATGAAGGCAGCAGGTGAGGTCCCGATTCCAGGCCATGCTTAGTATGACCGCTATCCATCTAACATGTGAGGCAGCCCTCCCTGCGTGTCTGTGCAGTGCAGGAGGCCTGCCGCTGCCTGAGGGCGCTGACCAAGGCTGGGAGACTCCAGGAGTGGGGACTGGAGGCAGCTGTTGCCCTGACCTCCAGGGTATAGCAAGGTCAGCCCGAGGTCTGCCCAGGTGTCTGTGATCACAGCAGCAGCAGAAGCAGAGGCGCCCCCTTCCCCGCCTCCTCCATTCCCCCAGTCACTCTTCCTCATGGTTTCCCGAGGGGGCCCCAGCTGTCCTGAGAGCAAGCGGGGCCTGCTGCTGCCCGCTGTTGCCTCTAACACCTGCTTTGTCTTCGCAGAGGCTGACAGACATATTCCGACGCTATGACACGGACCAGGACGGCTGGATCCAGGTGTCCTACGAGCAGTACCTGTCCATGGTCTTCAGCATCGTATGACCCTGGCCTCCGTGCCGAGTGGCTGCCGACGAAGACAGACATGCCAAATCTCTGTCTCCCCCGAGGAGCACAGACCCAGCCCAGCCCATGTGCGAGCGTCTGGCTCGGCTGCCCAGGGCGGCTCGGCTGGTCTAGGATGGCCAGGCAGCTGGGCCGGTGGGCAGACAGGTGCTGCCGGCAGCCCTGGGGTTGTAGCTAACAAGGGACTGCACCGGAGCTCTTCAGGTGCCTTTTAAAGTGGATGGAGTCATTCGAAGATGGAATGTCAGCAATAAAGCTATCGTACAGGACTTGTCTGGGTTTGCTTGCAACTCCCGAGAGTCAGAAAGCCGGTGGAATTGAACCCCATGTTCCCCGGCATGCTCGCAGGCAGGCCCTCCTACCCAGTGTACACCCCTCACAGCCTCGCCCCTCCAGCCAGCCTGGCAGCCCTTCTCCCCCCGCAGAATTTCAGGAGCCTTCTCCGGACAGGTAACTCCTGGTCCCACCTCAGAAATCAGGGCAGTTTGCTTTCCTGAGGGAGGAAGAAAACCCGGTCACTGTCACTGGCACCCTTGCCCTGAGCTGGGAGGAAGCAGGAGGACCAGTGTGCTGCCCGAGGTTCTGCCCTGTCTGTTGGAAGGGGCCCTGGCCCAGCACTCTGTCCCTGCCATCCCTCAGCCTCTCTCAGTACCTCAACTCTTCTGGTCCTGCACGGATCTCATGTGAACTTCCTGCTTTTGTCTTGTGCCCCTGTGGTCTCTGCCCCTCCACCTGGTACCCGCTCTGCCCGATTCCCCACCTGTGCCCACCCCTCCCTAATGGACTTCCGGCCTCTTGTGCTGTGCTAGGCAGGTCATGGAGGCAAAATAGCCAGACGCTTGGGGACAAAGGGATCCCAGAGCCTCAGGGAGAGGCAGACACCCATTTTGAGTGGGAGCAAATGGTGGGGAGGCAGTGGTTGGTTTGGTTTGGTGTCTCAGTGTATGTCAGACACTGAGGGGAGCCGGGCCCTAGGTGCTGAGGGAAGAGCTTCTTCCACCCTGAATCAAGTGACTGTCCATCACCTCTGTGGCTGGACTGCTTTCACGTCTTCCTCCCGCACTGGCTGCATCCTGGGGAGAATTGCCGCAGGGAGGAGGGTCTGGGGCTCTGGAAGTACTAGTGTCCCCATGTAGGGTGGGCTGGTGAGCTCACTGGCCCTTCGGAAGCTTTGGCTTCTGCACAGAGATGGGCACATTAATGTGTGGGTTATGCGTCCTCCAGCCGGGGGTGGGGTGGTTGTACGAGAAACACAGCGTGAGTCCTTTCTGGCCCAGTGAGCCTAAAGCACAGGGTAGGACTGCCCCGGTGGGTTTCCAAGACTGCGTCCTACGGGACAGAGCTGCCTCTCTCCCAAGTAGCTGGTGGTTTTGATCTGCTGGCCTTAGGGTTGACAGTCCAGTGTGCAACCACTGTGCCACCAGGGCTCCTTAAACAAGGAGTGAGTAACGGTAGGGAAACTGGTTCTTCCTTTCTCCTTCCCCATCCCTTGACCCACAGGCTCATTCTGGGTGTGGGGCAGCAAAAGGGGACATGGGACATAGCCCTGTCTTCAGACCCTGCAGAGGCAGGGGCCACAAACCCACTGTCAGGTGATAAGGGGGGCGCTTCCAGGCTCTGTTGGACTCCAGGATGGGGGTGCTTGGCTTGGTGGGCGTCCTGGGCCAAGGGAGTGGCTCCTGTGAACCCCATCACCACCCCCAGGCACGGTGGGGTGTTCACTGTGCGCTGGGAATTCCAGATTGAGGGCTTCTGGGCCACTGAACTGGCGCTTCATCTGATCTGCTTCTGCCCCCGTGGCTTAGTGTTCGCGTGTCCAGCTGCAAACCACAAGGTCAGCACTTGGAAAACACCAGCCGCTCCTTGTGCAAAAGGTGAGACTCGGCTCCCCCAGAGTTTGTCTCAGATACCCACAGAGCAGTTCTGCCCGTGTGGCCACCAGCGGAAACAGACGCCTTTGGAATTTTGCCCGAGGGTCTGGAAGGGTGTGAACTCTAGGGACCAACGTGGCGCAGCCTGTATCCAGTAGGGCAGTTTGTTAAGGGTGGACATTTCATTTACTCTGGCATCCTGATGGATAACCCGCGCCCAGCCCCAACCCCCTCTTTCAGGAAGTAGCTGGAGGAGGTAGCCACCTCGGCTGGTTCCCTGATGGGGCTGGGGGTGGGGGCTAAGTGTGGCTTCAGCTTTGATGATGACAGAAGTGCAGTCTCCCCACTTCAGGAAGTGCCAATCTCAGGGAGGAAGCCATGCCCCCCAGTGGGTGACTCCACTGGCTGGAAAGGCACAGAAGGCATTGGGGGATTACAGAAACATTTTAAATTAGGAAGAGATAGTTCACCTGGAACAAGCCCAGCCCTTTCTCTGCACAGCATGGGGCCATTTTTTTTTGGGGGGGGGGGCATCACTGCTCTCCGGTGGTGGGAGTAGGAGGCTCAGCCCCACTGCTGGAATTGAACCTCCGTCCCAGTGGGCTGCAGTCCCGCGCACAACCACTATGCCACCGAGGCTCAGCCCCGGGGCCATTTTTTTTTTTTTTTGAGCATCAATGCCCTCAGGTGGTGGGAGTAGGAGGCCCAGCCTTTGCTCGGTGGAGCTGGAATCAACCTCCATCCCAATGGGCCGCAGTCCCGCGCACAACCACTACGCCACCGGGGCTCAGCCCCAGCACGGGGCCGTTTTTAATTAACGAAATAAAAATCATGACATAGGGACATCTTTGCAGGTCAGATCTGAAAGCATTGAGTCCCTGAGCCGGTCCGCTGCAGGGACCTGCGGGGGAGCATGTATGGGGCGAGGGTGGCAAGTACAAAGGCCTCGCCACTGCCTGCTAGTCCTGTGCTCAGGGCTGGAAGCTAGGACGCTGGCGATGGAGTTTGGACCACTGGTCCAAGGACCGCCTGCAGCGGGCAGCACTGTTACCAGAGATGGACCTATGGACGGAGTCGGCCTGCAGGGGGCGCCAGAGCCAACGGAGACGAACTGACGCACAGTGCGGGCCTGCAGGGGGCGGCTGCAAGGCGGGCAAGGGCTGCAGGCCGTGCGCGAGTCTGCGACCCCTCGGAGCGCCGGGTCCCCGCCTCCCCAGACGGTGGGGAACGTAGGAGGGGAAGATCAGCTCGAGGGCGCTCCTGGGTGGGGGTGCTCGGGCACCGTGGGGGACGCCCAGGAGTCGGGGGTTTCTACGTGGACGCGCGTCCTGTCCCGCGGGGGCCCACGTGGCCGGCGCCCTTGAACCCCCGAGTCCACGCTCGGCGCGCCTCCCGGCAGCTGAGTCGTCGCCTGCAGCGACCTAGGGATGGGCAGCCCGTGGGGACAGCAGACTCGGTACTTCCGAGTCCGTCAGTCCGTTAGCCTCTCCACGTGACCCTCGTGGAGCCGCGGAGCCCGAGGTCCGCTCGGAGTGCAGGGGGCGCCCGGATGTCGGGGAGCAGGACAGGCACCGTCCGCGGGCTCTCCGGGTTGGGGACCGCGGGCAGGGGGAGCGGGGGTGGTCCCGCCGCCCCCAGCAGGGACAGAACCGGGGCCCGGGGCCCCGCCCGCGCGCGCGCAGACCCCACGGCAGAGGGCGAGGGCGCAGCGCCGGGATGGGGGTCCTGGCCCGGCGGGGGCGCGGGGCGAGCCGACCACCTAGCGGGCGCCAGGCAGTGCCGCGGACCCGCCCCTGCGCGCCTGGGCTGGGGGGTGGGGGGAGCCCCGGGCGCGGGCGCGGCGGCGGTGGGGCGGGGCGGGCCGCGCGCGGGCGCCCCCTGTCGCCTCCCTCCCTCCCTCCCTCCCTCCCTCCGGGCCGGCCGCGGGCGGGGTGGGGCCGCGCGGGGGCGGGGGCGGGCTCGCGTGCGAGGGGACAGCCTCCCCGCGCCCGCCGCCGCCGCCACCTGGTCCCGGGATGCGAGCGCCCGCGGCCGCGCCGCCCCAGCCCTGAACCCGGGCCGGCTCCCCTGGCGGGCGCGCCTTAGCCTCAAAGAGGGCCCCCCGCCGACCCCGGTAAGTGACATGGGGAAGGCTCCATGGGCTCCCTCCTGAGGGGGCCACCGCTGGGTGCAGCGGTGGCAGGACCCTCAAGGACACTTTGCAGAGCTGGGGCCCTCCTGCCTCCGTGCCCCGCCTCACCCCCAGCTCCTCTCCACCCGTGCACCCCGAGACCTGGACCCACTGGACGGCAGGAGTTGGGGTGGAGAGGCTTGCGCTTCTCTTTCCCGAAGGAAAGGGCTTTGGCGGAATGTATTCTGGGCATCTTCCTCTGGCCCCTGTGGGGGGCTCGACACCCCGGCCCCCCACAAATGGAAGGTCTTGTGCCAATGGCAGCAGGCACCGGCTGCTGCCATGGGGGTCTGTTGGTGTGCCTGGCCCCCAACATCTTTTGGGAGGTGTTTGTGTTGAATTCCGGCAGGGGGCTTCCAACTGCCCCCTTTTCTTCCTGGGCAGCTGAGACCTAGGGAGGCCCAGGCAAGGGTGGGGGTTCCGGAACTCTCCCCTTGGGTGAGAAAGGGAGCATCAGCTAGCAGAATCCTCTCTCCTAGAGACACACAGAATCCGTTTCTTACTGTCTTATTTTAAGGGGCAGAAATTTCAGATGCCGGGGGACGTGGAACACTGGGCCTCAAAGTGGCCAGCCTCTCTCTGTCCAGTCTTCCCTGGCTTTGACCTGGGGTCTTTTGTGGGGTCCCAAATGAGGCAGGACACTGAAACCTAATCCCCCATGCTCTTCTCAGTCGGAGCCCGGGTGGCACTTCATGGACCCCTCTACATAATGTACCCCTCACTTCCAGGGTCTGGTACCAGGTGACATGGATCCTGGAGAGGGCCCAGCATCCCGCCCACCTGTGGCTACCTCACGTTTGGTCACAAGGAGGGCCATGAGAGGGTGTGGGCCGGGAGGTGTATGGTGGTGTAATGGTTAAGCATTGGACAGTTTGAAACCACCGACAGCTCCTCTGAAGAAAGATGGGGCGTTCTACTCCCCAAAATGGCTGCGGTCTCAGGCCTCGCTGCGAGTGTGAATGGGCTCCGTGGCAGTGAGTGGTGGAAGGCAGGCCCACCCTGCCACTGCTTCCTGGGGTGGGGGGGGGGAGAGAGGGGGGTCGTCCCCTCTGTGCTCACACTCCCTGCTGTCCTAGGGTGCATGTGTGCAGGCCGCCTGTCCTGTTCACGCTCTGCCAGTCGGTGGTGGGAACAGGGATCCTGTTTGGGGGGCAGTAGTTGAGGGGTGGCTGGCAGAGTGTGGGCACCTGGAGCAGTGATCCCAGTAAGATAGAAAACATTGCAGGGAGCCGACCTCGGATGGCCTGCACGCGGAAGGTCTTCTTTTACCTGCTTGGGCAGGTCTGCCCCGTTTCCTGAAACGATCGCATACGGTTTTAACTGTAAGGAGGAAAAAGTTTCTCTAAGAGTTCCTGTTTGTCCGAGACACGCCATCTGCTCCCGGTGAGGCTCTGGGTGGCCCCTGCGTCCCACTGCTGCCTGCTCCAGGCAGGATTCAGGGCTGGTGACACCCACCAGAGCCCCGACAGCCTCTAGGAGCTGAAGGGGAGGGAGGGTGCTGTCCATCTGCAGAGGGACTCCTGAGAGGGTGTCCAGGCGGCGCCTCTCTGCCTTTTGCTTAGGGAATAGGCTGGGGCCCAGGGTGCCCTTGACCTCTCCTGTACTCTGCACGATAGTGACCTTGACGGCTCCCCACTGCAGAACTGGAGGGCTCAGGGAAGGGGCCTTGGGAGCGTGTTTTGCACAGGAGGGCACTGAAGTCACGATGTGGGCAGTGGGTCTTGGTGGAGGAGGCAGAGGGTCACAGGGGAGACCTGGAGACCCAGATAGACATATGCAGCCACCAGGGAGGCTGGCAGTGGACTGGGGCCACTCCTCAAGGAGGGGGGGGGCTGGGTAGTGGGGGAGGGGGGAGGGATCTCTTGGGAGTCTGCTGGTGAGAAAGGGGGCCGGGAGTGGGCAGTGTCAGGAGAAGTACCCCGTCTCCCACTCTGCCCCCTACTTCCTGCCCCTGGTGCTGAGACTGGATCTCCCTGGGGGTCATTGGTAGGGTCATAGGGGTGTGTCACCCACCTTGATATCCACAGGGCTAGGCCACCTGGCTAATGGAGGCCTGTCAGGCCAGGTGTGGCACAGGCAGGTCCTGTCGGAGCCCAGTCCCTGCTCTCTGGACAACCACAGCTCCACCCCCGGGATCTGGGGATAGGCATCACAGGCACAGTGACATGGCCACCTCACTGCCACTACCCTGAGAAAGCCTGACCCGGCCTTCCAAAGCATCAGCCCCTCCCCACCCTACTCACCTCCACAGTTTGCTACTCCCACCTCATGTCCCAGTCTGTGCCTTAATGACTCCTCTCCGTCTCCACTGGGCTGCCCCAGTCTCACCCTGATCCCACACCCCTAGACTCACCCTGACCCCACAGCCCGCGTCTTACATCCGATTCCATGCCCCCCGCCTTATGCCTGGCCCCCCACACCATGGATGAACAGCACTCGGGGGTGTGACCTCCTCTTCACATGCTGCCTGACACACTAGTCCTACCTCACTGAGCGTTTCCGGAGCCCTGGGCTGTTGGTATGTTGGTTTCCTCTTTTATGGTGTCTGCAGTTCAGGTGTCAGGATGGCTGCCTCAAGGAGGTGGCAATCTTCAACCTCCCTTTCCATGCGATGCTACAGGTTGCAGAGAATTGAGTATTGTTTCCACTCAGGTTGACAGAACGTCCCAGTGAAACCCAAGCCTGGCTGGAGCCATGGCATTTTCAGTGGCCTCATATGCTTGTGATGGTGGGCATGGGAACAACCCAAGGGCGAGGAATGGATACACCTGCATTGTATACACCCACAACGGGATACTAGACATCGTTAAAGGACAGTGATGAAACGCTTCCATGGCTCAAGACACTGACGGATTGGGACGATGTTATGCTGAAGGAAGCCAGTCAATTTCATAATAAGAAATACTGTATGAGACCATTCTTATAAAAGAAGAAGACTTGAAATGTTTTTCACACTCAAAGAAGCAGACTTGGGTGGTTGCAGAGAAGCCAGGTTGGGGGGGATGAAAGAGAGGGGGGAGAAAGTAAATCAATGAAATTTGTTTTCAGAAAAGATAGATAATAACATACATAGTCAATAGCATAGATAGGGAGTATGCACTCGGGGGGGAGGGAGCAGGGATGGGATGTTGGGCATTGCATAAAGAAGACCAAAGAGCTCATGCATTTGAAATATGGTGCTGCCCCTGGAACTATTTATAGGCTTCCTGCCCCCTCCCCTAATATCTAGCTATATAAGGTGGACAGGATAAACAATCCCAAGGAGGAAACAATGTGACTGACAGTTCCAGGGTGATATGGGACAGGGGAACGTGGAGGAAAGGAAGGGGTGTGCTGACAAATCAAGAGGCAAGGGAACAAGTGATCTGAAATCAATGGTGAGGAGGTTATAGAGTGCCTGGTGGGGTTTAATCAAGTGCAATGTAGCTGAGAGGAAGCACAGAGTCAAGTGAAGATAGGACATGATAGTGGGACAGGAAGAAAGGAAAAAGGAAGTAGAAGAAGGAACTAGAAGGGCAAAGGACATTTATATGCACATATGTAACTATATATATATATAACGATAGGGACATAGATCTATGTACATATAAATATATGTACATATACGTTAGCTATTAAGGTAGCAGATGGACATCGGGCCTCTAACTCAAGACCTCTCTCAACATAAGAACATTTTGTTCTAATAACCTGTTGTTCTGTGATGCTCATCTTCTTGATACGACCGCTGAAGTCAAAATGGGTGCATAGCAAACGTGAAGCAAGTTGATGGTGCCCGGCTATCAAAAGCTATCGCGTCTGGGATCTTAAAGGCTTGAAGATAAACAAGCGGCCATCTAGCTGAGAAGCAACAAAGCCCACATGGAAGAAACACACCAGCCTGTGAGACCCTGAGGTGTCACTGGATCAGGTATCAGGCATCAAGGAACAAAAAATCATATCATTGTGAATGAGGGAGGGTGGTGTGGAGTGGAGACCCAAAGCCCATCTGTGGGAAACTGGACATTCTCTCACAGAAGGGTCACAAGGAAGGGATGAGACAGCCAGGGTGCAGTATAGTACCCATGAAACATGCAACATTCCTCTACTTGATGCTTCTCCCCCTCACTAGCATGACTCCAGTTCTACCTTATAAATCCAGCATGTCCACTGGTACAGAGGAGAACTTTCGGCACACAGTACCCAGGACAGATATGGGAGTAGTGATATCATGTGGGTAAAGGGGTGGAGTGGGGGGAAGAGAGGAGGAACCAATTGCAATGATTGATGTATAACTAACCCCACCCCACCCCAATGACAACAGAAACATGACTGAGAGAATGGTCGGTGTAAGATATGAAAATAATGATTTATAATTTATTAAGGTTTTATGAGCATGAGACGGCGGGGGAAAGAGGGAAAAAATGAGGAGCTGATATCAAGGGCTCAAGTAGAAAGAAAAGGACGATGGCAACATATGTATAAATGTGCTTGACACAATGGAAATGCGGGTTATTAGAAGAGCTGTAAGAGCCCCTGTAAAGTGATGCAGCAAGAAAGAGCCATTGTGCTGTCAAGCAATATTGACAATGCCGCGGACTGCCAAAAGAACAAGCGCATGTTGGAGGCAGAGTCCTCCCTACAAGGGCTCGACCACCATCAGGGACGGCACAGCTTGGTCTCGTGTACTTTGGCCATGTTGTCAGGCGAAGACCGGTCCCTGGAGAAGGAAGGTGGAGGGACAGTGCTGAAGAGGAAGGCCCTCGAGGAAACAGAGGGACACAGTGGCTGCCACAGCTGCTCTCGCATGAGAACAGCTGTGGGGACGGCAGGACAGGGGGCTGCATTCTGTGGTGCCAGCGGTTGCTCGGGGTCTGGACCCACTCAGTGCCACCTCATAACCGCAAGCTTGTCTTCTTCAACGCAGGCAGCCATTCCCACACTCCCTGTTTCACTGCTCCTCACCTGTGAGCGCACGCTCACTGCCCCTTTATTTATTTTGCTAGCTAATCTAAATCACTGGTTCCCACGCTTATTTGTTCTACCACTCCTTTTCAGAAAGGAAAAAAAAAATCAAACACATTATTCAGAGCCTCCCTGGCAACTAGCAGCTCTCATACTGCAGTCCATGGTCCAAGATAAGGTATAGCCATTTGCTTTTACAGGTAGAACCAGAACAGACCATCAATTGCTCATATGTAAGTTCAAGTTGAAGAAAATGAAAGTAAGTCCTTGAGAGCCCCAAATGACCTTGCGTCGATCCCATCCAGGTTCCAAGACCATCTCAAGAACAGGTCTGATGTGGAAGCACCGATGCCAGAAGACCTGGGGAGCCGTGGGAGGACATCATGAACACCAAGAAAGCCAAAGGTCATTCAAAAGACAGAGAAGAAAGAAAAGGCCAACGTGGATGTCAGAAGAGACTCTGAAACGTGCTCTTAATCATAGAGTAGAAGCAAAAGCAAAAGAAAGGAGACTTTCAAAGAGCTAAATAGAATATTTTTAAGGGCCACTAGAAAAGACAAGAACCAAATAGTATAATGAAATGCACAAAGACCTAGAATTAGAAAACCAAAAAAGGGAAACACTCGGCATATCTTAAACTGAAGGAAAACTCAAGCCTACTGTTGCAGTATTGAAAGATTCTAGGGGCAAAATTTTGAATGATGCAGGAAGTATCCAAAGAAGATGGCAAGAATCCACAGAGTCACTGTAAGAAAAAGAACTAGTTCTCGGTCCATCATTTCGGGAGGTATCCTATGAGCAAGAAGCAGGGGTGCTGAAGGAAGTCCACGCTGCCCTGAGAACATCGGCCAACAACAGCCGTTAGGAATTGATGGACATGCTTCAGCATGGCCCTGAGGCACCGGCAGCACTTACTCCTGTAGGACAACCTGGGTGGCTTAGTGGTTACGAGTTGGGTCAGCAGTCGGAGACCACAGCTCCTCTGAGGGAGAAAGCCGAGACTCCCTGCTCTTGTACAGCGTCGCGGGCTCAGAAGCCCAAGGTCCGTATCTCCTGGCCCATGAACCACCCCTGACTCTATGGCAGCGGGTCTGGTCTTCAGTTTGGCTTGAGTTAGGTTGGGTTTCTCTTCATTTAGTTCAAGTGGAAACTGAGGATCCTGACTGGAGCTGGTTGCTTCTCCTTTTAGGATCACTTTATTGGGGGCTCTTGCAGCTCTCAAAACAATCCATCCGTCAGTTGTATCAAACATATTTGTACGTGTGTGGCCATCATTATTTTTTAAACATCGCTCTCTATTTGAGCCCTTGGTATCAGCTCCTCTTTTCCCCTCCTTCCCACCCCTCCCATGACCCCTTGATAAATTATGATTATTTTCATGTTATGCTGACCGCTGTCTCCCTTCCCCCACATCTCTGTGGTTCATTCTTTTGGGGGTGTGGGTGTGGTTATGTCGATCATTCCTCCCCACACCCAGCCTTCCCTTTCCCCTTCTGGAATTGCTACGCCCATTTCTGCTCCTGAGGGATTTATCTGACCTGGATTCTCTGTGTTGTGAGCTCTTTCTCTTCTCTGTACCTGTGGACATGCTCCAGTCTAGGCCACAGAGAGAGGCAGGACTGGGTCATGGTGGTGGGGGCTGAGGAAGCCCTCAAGGAACGGGAGGAATATTGTGTGTTTTATGGGCGCTATCCTGCACCCTGGTTGACTCATCCCTTCCTCGTGACCCTTCTGTGAGAGGCTGTCCCATTGTCTACAGAGGGGTTTGGGTCTCTGCTCTAATTCTCAACAGTATGGTTTTTTGTTGTTTGTTCTAAAACGAGCGTGGAATGCTATCCATCTCCATCCAAGACAGGTCCTGTTTTCGTTCTGTTTTCTAGAGACTTCCTGTTTGACCCCCTTGGGCAGAAGAGTGTGGTCTTTCACACGTGTGAGGTTGTTTTAGATGTCGATTTCTAGCTCCCTCCTGTGATGGCCAGAGCATGCATCTTGTCTGACGTTCGCTCTTTCACATGGCTAACGGTTAGCTTGCGTGGAAGAACAGGCCTTGTCGTGGGGAACGCGCCACGTGTGAAGAAGGCATGTTCTACCCTTCTGGTTGGCGGGGCTTTTAGAGACCATCCAGTGGCTTCCGGCCCATAGTCACCTGACCCTCAGCAGGAGAAGGCCCCGCCCGGTCCGGCACATCCTTGCCGTGTTGCAGCAGTTGTTTTGATAGGTCTCCTTTGGGGTCTTTTGACTTTGCTGCCTCTCTACTTTCCCACAGGGAACCCTGGTGGAGTCGTGGGGACGGATTGGGATGGAGCCGGTGTGCTCCGCAGTTCAAAAGCACCCGCAGCTCCGTGGGAGAAAGCCTGGTCTTCTTCAGGCTTTCGCAGGTGCTTGTGGCAGCTTGCAGGGGTGGGTGCCGGGAGCCAGCACTGATCGCATGGCAGCAAGTTGCATCTGTTTGGGCCTTTCTGCAGCTGTGCTCTCAGAGGACAGGGCACCAGGGCTTCTCGGCGTTCTTCTGAGGAGGCTGGGTAAAGAATTATCCATATCTCAAGTAGTTCACGCCTGTGGTATCTTGAATAGGCTGCAGTCCTGAGTTTCTGCCTGCTTAGTCATTCTATGCCTGCGTGAGTGAGTGAGGATTGTTGCTGTTTCTAGCAATGGATCCTTTCACTTTCATTGATTTTTTTTAAAAAATTGTACTTTATTTTTTATATACACACATATATACAGATGTGC
>PVJH01039771.1:0-16096 GCA_004026705.1 Nesogale talazaci | reverse complement strand
CTATGCAAAGTCTGCTAAACTTTGTTGCCAAATATGAAAAATAAAATGGTATGTAGCACTAATCACAAGATCTCTCTGAGGATGAGGGCAGTTGGCAGAGAAATGTAACAGGTATGTTATTTGCATACAAGAAAGATATGTATATGTCAAGCCCCGAACAATATAGATTGGTGTTACCTATACCCACCCACACTAGAATTTTATAAAAACATCATGTGAAAACTTGCCATCTCTCTGCATGAATAGGTCTCCTCCAGCAAATTGAATCTCTTGGTTCTTGAGTACTTTCCCTCATGTTTAGTGCAGTACTGTCAATCTTGAATAACACTGTGAGATCCTTACAAAAATGACTCTGGTGATGGAGGTGCTCCCAAGAGGCAGAGACTGTCATGACGTCACGAGAGAAAAAGTTGCTTTGTTTGATATGTACCTTAAGGTATAAAGCTGCACCTGCCCCACCCCACCCCCATTTCAAGAGAAATGGATCCAGTATTAGGATGAGAGTGGAAACGCAAAAAGGAAATATGTGTGGCTCTTGCTGCACTCTTTGCAAAATAACTTATATGGATGCTTGATTTGAAAATTGTATTTCATGTGGATAGTATATAAGACATGTAACATAAAATATACATCTGTTTATGTTACCATTAAACTTCTGGTCAACAGTAACCGTATGCTATTAGTATTCAGGCTTTCTGGTTTTGAGAGCATCAAAAGTACATGGAATTTTCATTTTATGTATCTGGAGGAAAGTAGGTGCCCCTACTACTAACCTATTAAATATTTATCAGTATATATATATTCATATACATATATCTTCATACAGAGGAGAGAGAAAAGGAGATAAAAGAGCTTTTCTGTGTCATATTTCTTACTAAGCAATTGGTATGTTATTGTGTTTGTTCTCAGACATCTTTATGAAGAATGGGTTATTAGTCTATCAGCTTAAAGATTAGAAAACTAACCAATCTATATTTTAATTAATGTCTGTGTTTATATTAATATTAGATGGTATTATTGGGGTTAGGACTAAACCAATCTGATGACACCATTTTTCTTATATAATGATCATTTGTTTACATATCTGTCACTCTTTTTACTTAAGTTCTAATAAGCAACTATCCTTCCCAATTTCTTTGCACAGATAATTAACCATGGAAAATAGCCCAGCATAGTTACTTAAAGACACAGAGGCCCTGTTATGGTCACGATCCAACCCCACCTCTATCCCACAATTGCAGTCTTCTACTGTACTTGGGAACATGTATCGGCATATATCTGTGTAAGAGAAAGCTTTATATCAAGAAGTAATTCTATGTAAAGAAGTAATTATATATCAAACAAGCATCCCAGCCCTGTCCAGATCAAATCCATAAGTCCAAGACTAGTCCATATATCCCTCATAACACACATATACCCACACGCAATGATGCAAAATGCAGGAAGGTCACAGGCTGGTGAGTGCAAAGTTGTGTGGATCCAATGTTGTGGGACACATCACAGGGCTCTGGAAGGTCTCATTGTGGTTCTATAACAGGAAGGGGAAGGCAGGAAGAGAAAGGGAGGTTCCTAGAACCTTCCTTAGTAGAAGGCCACACCACGAAGAGGTACCATCAGGCTATGACCTGATTGTCATGCTAGACTCCACTCTTACACCTTTGTAGATCAAGTTAATATATAAATTAATTTTGAAAATTAATATAGAAATTAGCTTGTAGATCAAGAAATTATGTAACTACCACACACTAGTTGGTTATGCATCGAGCTTCCATTCATAAGGTGAGCAGTTTGAATCCACTAGTCACTCTGCAGTCCTTAAAACAATGAAGGGTTTGGAAAGACATATAGGGTTGCCATCTGTCCTAGAGAGTCATTTGAGTTAGAAGCAATTAAATAGCAGTTGATTTTTTCATTTTGGTAGGGGAGGCTGTGTCATATATACACCGACTAGAAATTGGATAAGCAAAACCAGATCACAGTGAAGAGTGGAAAATAAAAGAGAAAATTGAAAAGGAAATTGAAGATATATTGAAAGTGTTCATGTAAAATAAAGTGTGGCAAATGTAAGACTTCATAGCAATAGTAAAAAATATTTTGAAGGTCTAAATTTTTCTTCAAGCTATATAGTAAAATTTTTAGATTTATTGAAAATATCTATTAAAATTAATAAAATATGTGAAAAATATTGAGAACTCAAAGGATAATCGAAGTTAAACGTCTTGGAGGTGAAGATGAATCCAAGATTAATTATAATAAAAATTCTAACTCTTGTCCATTTTGTTTCCTAGTCACACATCTTATAACAAAATTGGGACACTGTGATTATAATAAAGCAATCAAAACAGAGTGACTAGTGGATTCAGACTACACATGTTATGATAAACCCATGTTGGGTTTCAGAATATTTAAATCACTATTTATTGTACCATACTTAGTACCAGTCAGTAGATTGTGATTCATAACACTCCCATAGAAGAGAGTAGAATTTCTCTGCGTTTTTAAAGTTATAACTCTTTATGACAATAGAAAAGTCTCATCTTTCTCTTGCAGAGAAGCCAGTGAGTTCAAATAGCTGACGTAATGGTGGGCGCTCACACACACCTGACCTGCCATCAGGGCTCCTGATTTGGGGGCAGCAACAAATTAAAACTGCCTGTTATTCAGTTCCTAAAAAAATTGAAGTGACACTTGGGGAAATCTCCAAGTTCGTGTAATTTGTACTCTTCAAGTATATCTTTGGATCAAAGGGCACCAGGCAAAGTATAACTTCACTGAAATATTTAGTACAAAAGCACATTTTTACATAAAGCAAGTGTGCACTTACCTTAAACTAGTTAGCACTAAAATATCCTGATTTTTTATGGGCAATCAAAATGAAGACTAACATAAGTTATATACTGTGTATCAAAACCCGGGGCTGATAGTGGGAAATTGGTGCTACTTTTGGAATCATCAGATCAAATATACCCAGAAATAAGTCTAATATTTGAGCCACCAAAATGTTTGTTGGCCAGTTTTTTAATTCCTCTGTGACATAAAACTAGGACCAGTGTTGCTGGTTGATAGATAATTTTCTGTTTAACATTTTGAGTAAATTCCAGAATCTTTCAGAAAATTCCATTGCTGTAAAGTTGTTTCTGGCTTATAGCAACCCTATACAAATCTCTGCCAAAACACAAAGCCTTACTTTTCTCCCAGAGAGGGACAAGGAACTCTCAACCACAGACCTTGTGTTTAGCAGTGCAAATCTTACCTTACAGCACCACAAAGGATTTCTTTACAGCTGTTCAAGAAGAAAATGTAAACATATGAAAAACATATTTCAATGTACTGATCTAAAAGATTGCATTCTAAGTACACACACCCCACTATCAGCTGACTAACTTTTGAGTTATTTCTCTGAGTTGGAAACTTTTAAAACTAGAAATTCCAAGAAATACATCGCAATATTGCAACATGGACAAAATGATATATTTTCTGTCAAGCTTGTAGCACAATTCCTATAAGCAAATGTAAATATGACTCTCGTTTTCTACCCCACTTGTGCCTGTCAGGATTTCCTCTGCCATTCGGCTTAGCTCCTTATTTGATTTGGTGCTGCAACATCTTGCCTGCATGGCTGATCTTTACTGACTCCCTCTTCATAGTTCTGACACATTTTATGTTCTCACCCCTGAATACTGAGGTTTTACAAAAATTAGTACTATCACCAAGACAAAGAAACTTCAAAAGTGAAAAACACCAAGAGAAGTTGCCTTCAGAATAGAAGCAGAAGCCTAAGGGCATGGTTTGGCAAAATTCTAAACTGAAAACTACACTGTTTTAATGTATTACACATCTGTGGATCTCCCATCATTTTACACAGTCTAGCAAGCACTCATAGAGGAAAAAAATCAGGCATGAATCTTGTCCAGCTGAAGCTAAGACTGTTCGCATAAATGGTGGGTCATCCAAAGCCAGCCATTCCCCTCCCTTCTTTATATCTCGATCATCTCTGTTATGATATGGAATTTGGAGAAGCAGAGCTTTTTTTGCCGCATAAATTCCTGATGATCTGGAAACCTAATGAAAAACATCAAGTGATTAAGTCTTGCTGCTATTACCAGTTATCATAGAGTCAGTTTCAACTTAGAGCAACAAATTTGACACAAAAGAATAGGTCCATAATAGTTTCTTGGCTGTGATATTTGCATATGTAAATCAATAGGTTTTTGTCCCCTAGGAATACTGGCCAGATTGCAAGCACCAACCTCAGTAAAAAACTAAGTGCTTAACTACTGCACAGCAAGGGCTTCTTTAATTAAATCATAAATAATCATAAACATGCTATTCAAAGTCTTATGCAGGCAGATAATGTCAATGGATAATGTAAAGGTTCTAGTTCTTTCCTCTTATAACATCAGCTGCAAAACTATCTTCAAAAAAAAAAAAACCCTATATGCTAGTCACATTCATCCCACTTGAACAACAATACACACTCCTACACAGTCACATACTGAAAGGAATCATGGAAAAGAGGTTAAATCTCTCGTGTAAGCTAACAGAGAGCATAAAACTGTAATAGCAATGGATCCACAATCAATGCAGCACTCAGAGAATCAAATGCATTACTATATTAGACAAATCTGTTGCACACGACTTCTTTAAAGCATTAAAAAGCAATCTGGGTGTCACGTAAGGTTAGGCTTGACACAATCTACGGTATTTTCAGTTGCCTCATAAGCATGTGAAAACTGAAAAATGAATGTGGAAGATTGCAGTAGCATTGATACATTTGAAGAATAGAGTTGGTGAACAATATTGCTAGTAGTGTGGACTTCCATACAAGCAAATCTGTCTTAGAAGAAATTCAGCGAGAATGCCCCTTAGAAATGATGACAGGACGGGGAATTCAAGACAGATGACCCTTTCAGGGCCAGTGGTGTGAGTGGTGGTACCGGGAGGGTGGGGGTAAGGTGGAGTACAGAGGAGGGACCGATTACAAGGATCTACATATAGCCTCCTCCCTGGGGTATGGACAACAGTGAAGTGGGTGAAGGGACACATCAGACAGTGGACAATATGACAAAAAATGATAATTTATAAATAATTAAGGGTACCTGGGAGAGAGGTAGTGGGGAGGGAGGGGAAATATGGGGAGCTGATACCAGGGGCCTAAGTAGGAGGATGTTAGGTGAATGATGATGGCAAAAAATGTGCAAATGTGATCTGCATACAATTGATGTTTGTATTGATCGTGATGAGTTGTATGAGTCCCTAATAAAATGGTGTAGTAGAACAGCACACCATCTGCTTGACCCATTGTATATTAAATCATATGACTTAGCAAAAAAAATATGATGGAAGATTTTGTTTCATGTACTTTCGATATCACCCTTGATCTAAAAAGGAAGACCTTCAATAAGATAGACCTGCACAGTGCTTTCAGCAACGGGCTCAAAAGTAACAGCTCTAAAGATTATGAAAGACCAATCTCTTCTGTTGTCCATAGGGCTTCTATGAGCAAGAGTCAACGCGATGGTCCTTAACAGCAACATGAATCTAAATGCATGGCAAGAGGCTTGGATTTGGGGATATGATGGACATTCGGTCATGAGTTCCATAGATGTAGTCACACAGAAAATATAGCACACTCTGGGTTCAGAGTGAATAGAAATTTTTAAGAGATATACTATAAAGACTCTAAACTTTTTTCTTCTTTATTTTACGATCAGATTAAAAAACTCAGATACACTGCCACTGAGCCAATGCTGACTTATAGGGACCCCGTGTGGGTCTCCAAGACCGTAACTGTTGACAAGAGTATAAAGCCCAGTCTTCCTCTCTATGGAGCTGCTAGTGGTTTTTAATTTCCACCCTTGTGGACCCCAGCCCAACACATAACTGCTGCACCACTAAAGCTCCTGACTGTTCAGAAGAGGGACTACTTAAGGGAAAGTCTATACAATGACTACTTTACCAGTCTGATTGCCAACTTTACCCTTACCATCAAATTCCTTAGCACTGCATATCCGTATAGTCTTGTTGCTATTCTTTGTTTCACTAACTGCCAACAATTAGGTTGTTGGCTGAGACCACCTGCTCCCAATAGTCTGGCACTAGAGGTGTGTGGGGATTGTGGAATTGGAGGCTGTGGGGGCAAGATAGACTGTCTCCATTATAGGTGGAACTTCATACTGACATAGTAAGAAGCTCTTCTGCATCCAAGCTCTTCTGAAAAGCAATCATCAGATGAATTTTATAGTCAATAGCAATGAATATTTTCCAGAAATGCATCTGGCATTTGCTGTCTTCCTTTCATGTAAGTAGAAGCTTATTTACTTCATTCACATGCTGTAAAAGTGAGGGCATAAAACATGCACCTAATACAATAATTTTCTTTAGTTGATGCAATACATTCTTTATTTTAATGTCTTCCTAAACACATATATAAATTATGCAAAGGCAAAGGAATCAAGAACACAGTGAAAAGGTTCTTCCTTAAAGAGGATGTGAGTCCATGAATCACCATCAACCAAATCCCTGCTGAGCCTAAGGAGCACTGACAGAGAAGCATATTCCTTGGTCCATCATCGTCCAGTCCTGACACAGAAACTGAGTCACCAACTAGTCTCACATAGTAGAACCACACTCAAGGCCACTGGAGGAGAGGAATCAAGTGTGAGTTCACTCTCCACACTTAACCAAGCATCTAGCCCTGTGTAACCTAGATTGCTTCCACGTCATCATATCTAATATGAGGATGCCAATATTTCCTTCAAAGAATAACTGATAAGTACTAGAGATAACACATGCAATCATATTGATCATGTAAGAAGCTGTGATAGGTAAATTTGTGTGCTAACATGGCCAATGAACACATGTGAGATTAATTGAAGGGCAGAGATACAAATGGCCCAGCGAGCCTCACCTTTGCTCTTGGATCCTTGGACCAGTATGCAGTCATGTGCCTTGTTTGTACTGTGCCTTGTTTTGCAAGCTACACTAATCCAGGAACTCTGTCGTGTCGCTGTAAATTTAGGTTCCTCCAAATCCTGCTTTGTCATGCTACTAGAAAATACATCTCTTGAGCTGAGGACTGTAGGACACTGTCATTGGGCTGACTGCTCTTGACCTGCCTTGCTGTTTGCTGCTTGCGGCTGCAAAGCCAGAATTGCTCTACAGAGGATTACCCAGAGGTCCTCAAGACTTGAAGGACTGCCAGTGTCTCATGCAAGTGAGCAGCACTGAGCAAGTCATACTGATTTATAGATTAATTAACTGTTTGTTTCTTATGTTAGATATCTGTATATCTACATAAATATACAGATATAATTATTAGCATCCTGGTTTTATTTCTCTAGAGAACTCTAACACAGGAGTTTTTCAAAATTCACAGGAAAGTTCCAAAATTTTTCAATATAATTTTTCCACAGTTTACAAAATACTTTTATGTTTTCCTCTTTCCTAATATGTTATCAATTCCATCTAGTGTAACAGAAAAACATAAAAAGCATGAGACTAAAATATTTGCTTGACTCACTTTAGACCACCCTGCCTGGAGTAGAGGGTAAAAATGATTCTTGACTTTCACTCATCAGCATTCATGATTTGGGTAAATGAGGCCAACAGTCTTAGTCACACAAGATATATATATTTGCAGTAGCAAGTTCAGGAAAGCCAATTTGTGCAGGGCCAATATTAGAAGGGATATGCAGTTAAAACAAATGGAGTCGTTATTTAGTTCCTATCACCATAGTTTGCTTTCCATTTATAAATATATTGTGGACACCAGCTTACTTGGCATTATGTTTATTTTATTGATTTTTTTTTGCTTGTTCAGACACAGCACACTTTAAAGTAACCTTACAAGTGTCATTAAAGCAAACACATGTTTGTGAATTCGATACATCTTTCTTTTGGAACAGTAAGACCATTTTCTGTATAACCATGTTTAGAGAATGTTTCTATTACCGGTACAAGATATGTAATAAAGAGAACTGTATCAAGGATATCAATTTTCAAGCTCTAAAAATGTTAAATCCTATTATCTAGTATTGTGCACTTCCATGAAACAGGTCAATGATAGCTGTGATACATTTAAGGCCGGTGGAAAAGCATGTTTGCATTTTAATGCATCGATGTTCATTATTATGAGATGATCTTGCAATCACGACCCAGGAGTTTAATTTTAACACTGGAATTTGAAAGTTGTCAATTGTATAACTTCTAACATTTGCATGTGAGTATTGAGGACATGCTTCAATTCTTGCTGATGGAAATATATTTTTTAAAAGTTGATACATGGCAAAAAATACAATATGAACATTTCAACCACAAAATTAAAAAGGATTTAATTACCACATGTCTCCAGTCAAAAACACGCCACAGATGTTCATCTAAAAATGCATATCTTTAAATTAGAATTTTCTACAAATAAAAGTGATTCATCTTCTCCAGGTCTTAGACAAACTGTGCCACTTTATACATGATAATCAGCCACCATTTTAATTAGAAGTTGTCATTCACCCCAGCACACCAATCTCTGCAAGAGATCAAGTAAAGGTTTGTACAGCTGCTCCCATATTTTGCCTGTCATCTTTGGCTGGACTGGATCTTTCCCCCCTCACCTTTTCCTTGAATTTCAATAATTCCCTCCTCTTTTCCCCACCCCCACTGAGCTGTCAAGAGTCGAAGCACTGTGATAGGAAATCATCGCCTCTATTGCTCCCCAAAAAAGGAGTGCATGTGCTGGATTGTGATCAAAGGGAATCATTTATAAGATAGATGCTGCACAAAACCTTAGGGAGAGTTTACTTTTCCCCTGAAGCGTCAGGATTATGTGAAATAGCAAAGGCAAAGAAACATATTTTTAAGCAAGTTTTTGCTCCTAACGGCATGATTAATTTTAGATTGTATGATGTTTATCTGTTCTGCCATGCTATTTAGCTTCTCATATGAATTATGCACATGTAACTCCAGGAAACATGGAAACAAGGAGGGATAGTTGAACGACAGCTTTCACTTTTGTGAGTAACAGTGACTGTAGAATGAAAAGATAGCTATGACAACTTTGCCAAGAAAGAAAGTGTTCCAGGTAACACTGAAAATTGGTAAGACGTATTAGTTCTTTTAAGTTATCCTTACTCTCACTCTTACAAGCATGTATTTATGCAGTGCCCACCTTATTACAACTATTCCCTCTAAAGTACAACCTGCAGTTGCTCATCAGCAAGTTGCTGTGTGTTGCCCTTCAGAAAAGGCAGTCTGGTTAATGAATCCCTGTGTGGCCTTTGTTGTGACTCCTTAAGTGAGAGCTTGCATACCAAAGTCATAGCCCTGTGAAACGCATTGGCATCATAAGGGTTGGTGTCACCTACTGTAATGACTCGTGTCACCTGGCTGCTTTCTGATGGACAGAGTGGGCCAGAAACCTACCTTCTGGTGCTGAATCAATGGCGCCTCATCCTGACCATGCAGGTCCACAAAGACTCTCTCTTCTTCCACTGGCCAAGGCAGAGACCTTCATCTCTACCCAATGGCAAGTGTCATATGCTGTCAGTCTGAACCATGTGTGAAGTGTGACAGGAGGTGAAGGTGATAGGTGAGATGAAGAGGTTGGCTTGAGTAGATAGAGGGATTTGGTGGTGGTGATAAATTAGTATACTGGGTGAAAACATTCTATAACACCCTAGTGATACTGTTGTCTTGACAGTCCTGACCCCAGCAAAACTGCCTACTCACCCTTATCACCATTGCCATGGACCTTAGAGTGATTTGGGTGTCACTCCTGTTGAGGTGCCACAATCAAGAGACTGTCAACCATTCTCCATGGATGACATCAGGTATTAAAATTCTGATGCCTCCTTCACTTGTCAGTGTTATAACAACCTGAGAAAATAGCACCAAGAATCCATTTCCCAGAAGTGATGATAATGATAATAATGGAAACACTGACCATTTTTATCCCGTGTTTCTATGAAACATTGTTGTTGTTGTCTATATTGAATATGGAAGGTGACATTTTCAAAATGTGAAATGAAGTAAAGGATGTAATTTTCATAATGGCACTCTGCAACCAGATTTCAAAATACTTATTTATTTATATTCCGGTTGTGAACATGAAGTGATTCCCTCTGTGTCTGGGCACATATACAAAAAGTTATGCATTCACTTCTAATTTATTCATTTAATTTCTTAGTTTTATAAAAGTATATCCAATGTCACAATATCTTGGTGAATGTAAATCTTTAGACATACAATAACAAAAGCTAAAGCAAATAACAAATGCAAATTGCAGAAATGTTAAAGCTTAGAGATCTTGAAAGTATTGCAATGAAGTTTTCAGATTGATAAAATAAGAACAATGATATAAATTTCTACATACAGTTTTATATATATGTGTTAATCTGAACTGAGAGAAGAATTAGTTAGGTTACATAAAAGGAGACAGATGATTCGTAGGGTGAGAAGAGAAAAAAGCCAGAGAGGTTACTAAATATGCAGACTTGGAAATTATCTCGTCCTTCCAAATGGACCCTGTGGCTTTGTTTCCAAACCAATCAAACTCACTGCCAGCTAGTCCATTCTGACTGACAGACACTTCCTGTGTGTTTCTAAAACTGTAACTCTTTTTTGGGGGGGTGGGGGGAGGGCATCACTGCTCTCCGGTGGTGGGGTAGGAGGCCCAGCCCCACTGTTGGAATTGAACCTCCATCCCAGTGGGCCGCAGTCCCGCGCACAACCACCTCGCCACCGGGGCTCAGCCCCAAAAACTGCAACTCTTTTTGAGAGCAGAGAGCCTCACTTTTCTCTCATCAAGGGCTAGTGCTTTTGAACTGCTGACATTGGGGTTAGCAATGCAACCAATGACCACTACACTTCTAGGGCTCCTTACGGCTTTGTTTGCTGGCATGGGCTGGTTTGTGTATTAGGGAAATGATCTTTTTGAAGCAATTCATGGAGGAATAAACATGAATGAAATGAGATGCTGACCATGGACACCAGAACTGGAATATAGCCTTTTTTCAGATGTATCCGGAGTACCATAAGCTATGGGAAAAAAAAGATTGATTTGGGTAAGAAAATCAAATGCAAGTCAAAATGCAAAGAGAGATGACTACCTGCTGGAATCATATTTAGGTTGAAAGAGCCATGCGAGAACCAAACCAAGAGCACTAGTGACCTGTGGATGGACTTTTAGCTCTTTTTTTTGTGTTGGAAAGTTTATGATGTATAAATGGCTCAAATAGGATTAAAGTGCTGAGCACAGAATATTTAAAAGCAAACATTTCAAGAGCTGTTATGATTTGAGAATTTGACTAGGTACAAAAATTAAAGATGTTGGAACTACATATACATGAGAGAAGGTTTCCAAAAGCAAAGTGGTAAAGAGATATGCATGTATTGTATGTGGGGGTTGGGTGTGTACACACAAATAAAGGAGCTTATAAAAGTTCCTGGGAAAATTCTATTATCTTTTAAAAAAATTTTTGTGAATGAGGTGAAAATTTACAGAGCAGAATCTATAGTCAGGAATTCACATGCACTTCATCTCAATCTCTCCAATGTTCCATCCATCTCTTATCCCACTGCCTCCCTCTCTTTCCTGTTTCTTTTCTCCTTTCTGAATCTTTGAACTTTGTCCTTGGGCCAAGGTTATCCTTTGGATTTTAACAGTTTGATTATTCAAGCATAGGGGTAATTTCTGTTTCAGACACAAAAGGTGATTGAGGGCCATAGAGTTGGGGGTCTCCGAAGTCTTTTGCTGGCTTGTAAGCCTAGTATCGTTTAAGCAATAAGAAGATACAGAGGGTGCCTGGCTACACAACCAGTTTCTCGGCAAAGGGTCACATTAGATCATATGTTCCCAAACTTATTTGCTCTATTGCCTCTTTTTCAAACATAAATAAATATTATCTCTACAGTTAAAAACCTATGCACTGCAGTCCCGAATCCAGGATAATATATAGCTTTCTGTTTTGCACCCCCATCCCTGCAAAAATGCTCCATGTAAAACTCACGAAGGAGCGAGCTTCTATTTTCTAAGAGTAGGGAAGAGTAGAATGCAAATTGAAATCATAATAGAAAGGTGGATGTTATCGACAGGAAGAGATAAAATACAAAGTGATTTATCAGGAGACTGGTGGTGCAGAGAGCTAAGCATTGGACAGCTGTCCTAAATGTAGGCGGTTCGCACAGACCCCTGTTCTGTGAGAGAAGAACACACTTTTAAAAAGTTTCTCTTCTCTGTGCTGCGGGACTGCTCTGGGTTGGAATTGACTTGTCATCAAGATAATTGGCTTATCAGAAGAGATTATAGAAGAGCTTTGTAAATGAAATGCTTTCTTTTAACCCTCGAAAATAATGCTGTGCATAAGGAGGTGCCCATACCTGTTGATTTGTAGGGATTCACGGAGAGCAGAGAATTTCACAACAGGATTCTCCAAGATGTGACCATTTCAGAGATTGTGAAGGCTGTGTTCTTGTGTGACAATGAGTGGGTATAAACTGCCTACATTTTAGTTCATAGTAAGTGCTTTAGCCATTTGTGCCACCCAGAAATTTTTGCAAATAGAATCTGGATTGTATTCAATAAACCAGATTTTAATGAAAACTGCTGCTTCTGCTTTTACAAAAAAAAAATTGCTTGACATTCTGTTTTAATGATACTCTGCAAGTAATTTTAGAACATGTTGTAATGTTACCCATGAATTTAATTGGAGTTACTTTCCAACAGCCAATGCTGATGTATATTAATTGTTGTCTATCTTACTTAGCCCTGTGGCTTTTAATAATCTTAACCTTGGATTAAATATATAGCATAAGTAAAAGGAGACATGCATCTCTTCAGTTTCATGTTTCTATTAAGGCTTACAAAATGAGATTTATTCATATTGCTGACAGATTAATGATGTAAACATGTTCAGGATTATGCTCTTTTATTTCAAGCATGCCTGCCTAAGATAGAAGTTGATCTGGCCTACTTTTATTTCCCCTTTAATATTAAGTTAGCCAGTGGACAATTGTGAGTTTGAATGGAGAGAAGTCTTTGTGATCCATAACCTTTGCTTTGATATTGTCATTAAATATTAAAATTTGCTTCCAACTTCTAGTCCCTGCTCAATGACAATGTTTTTTTCCCAATGAACTTACTTAACTCATTGTTGCTAGAAGTTAGTTTATTATAGCTGTATGATTGGTTGATTTCAATAGTGATGTGGTAATTTAGATATGTGTGTATACACAGACATGTCTATATAAATGTCTAAATATACATACTTATATTTATATATGTTTATGAGAGCTCCAAAAGTTTATGGAAAATGTAATTAAAATAAAATGGAAAATATCCATGAGTTTTTAAAAGCCCACTTATATATTATAATTGCTGAAGATATTATCTATTTATAATTATCAATAAATTAGGAGTAAAAAATGTCTATGGCAAAATTTCTCAGAAAACTAGCAGTAGAAAAAAGCATACTCAGCTTAATGAAGGAAGGGTAGAACTATGAATTGACAACAGATTGATGACAGTGAATCTGGTTTAGAATATTGATCATGGCTAAATAAGGACTGATTTCTCTTTAAGATTAGGAGTGATGCCAGAATGTTTATTCCTGCCTTGTCTTCTCTATATTTAATTGAAGATTCTATCCAGTTCTATAATGAAAATATGGTTTTAAAAGTTAAATATATTGGAAATAAGTAAACAAATTTCAACTTCAGATGACATGATGGTTTAAATAAAAATTCTAAATGTTTTATATAAAAGCAATTTAGCATTGAGGAAAGTGGCAGGATATAAGATCAATACACAAGCAACATTTGTATTTCTATATGCTAAGAACAAACAATTGAAAAAACAAATTGAAATGATGATATTTTGGGTAACTCCAATAAAATAAATGTGTATGCTGAAACAACTAAACATTCTTGAGAGAAATAAAATTATAAGTAGAGAGAGATATCATCATTGGATCATCTTAATCAATATTGTAAAAATGAAAATTATTTGATATTATTAAGTTGGAGAGTTGATTTATAAAACAATCTAACTGCCATCAAAATAATGTAAGCAAATTATATTGCATTATCTATTGAAATTAGGAGCTATTGTACTACAGATTACAGATAAACTAGATAAAAAATGGTAACTGAAGATTTCTTTAATGATTCAAATTATCATATACTTATCAGGTGGAATAATTTTCTTACTTTTATGAAAGGAATACAAAATTATCCCTCTGAAATACTTCTTTTAGTAAAATAAGATAAAACCGCAATTTAAAAAGATCGTTTTTAAAAAAGGTAGGATGAGCAGGAGGAAATTAAGAAATTATTAGTAACAGAAAGAAGAATAAGAAGAGGAGAAAGGAGGAGGAAGAATATTGTAAAATTTCTTTAAATTTAATAATGTAATACCTCATATAAGTCAATTTTTATGAAAATAGTAATACATCTTTAGAATATACTAGTAAATCACAATGTACTTTTCTTTTGAAACTGTGGTAAACTATTGTCAGGGTATTCTTTGGAAGCTCCACAACTATTTTCTTTCAAGATTTGTTTTATAGTTTCATTTATTTATTTATGAAATGATATTTTAAATATTAAATGATCAGCATTAAACTTCTACTGGCTTCTCAAGATGAAAATATTTAGACTTTTCTATAATGGGAACAGTTAAACTACATTATATTATCCATCCCTCAGAAATTAGATAGAACCCCTCTATATAAATCAGATTCTATCACAGTAATTTTCATCAGAGAATTTTCCCAACACTTTAATATCATTTGCATATTCTAGTTTTCTCATTCTGCTTAGGGCTATTGTGATCTTTATAGTTTTCCTATGGATTAACCTAGATTCCTCCAGATGCAATGCGGAGAAATCAAATAGATTACACATTTAGGAAGATGATGGATAGGTTCTGTAGCCACAGCTAAACAAGGCAGAGCCTGGCTGTGGAACATACAATCAATTGTCCATATGGGTTTTTAACCAAAAGGATAAAGACCCCCAAGATGGATGAACAAAGTGGTGGAAACAAGAGGCTCAAGCATAGGAAGAGATGTGAGGATGGTGCAGGAGGGGTCAGGGTTTCTCTCTGTTGTCCATGAGACGTCTGTGGGCCAGAACAGATGTGAGGGCACCGAACAACGAGTTCAGGTTGAAGCTGAAGGAAAGTAAAATAAGTTCACAGAGCCAAAAGAAGAACTTGAGTCTATTCCACCAGAATTTTGAGAATATATCAAGAACAGGTTTGACACATTTAATATTAATGAAAGAAGTCTTGATGTGATGTGGGATGACATCAAGAAGATCATACATGGAGAGAGCTAATTATCATTACAAAGACAGAAAAGAAAGAAAAGGTCAGTGAATTTCAAAAGAGACTCTAACTTGCTCTTAGTTGTAGTGCAGCTGAGATACATGGAAGAAATGAAAGTGTCAAAGAAATTAACAAAATAGCATTTCTCGGCCTTTTGGCTAACAGTTTAATATGTTACCTGTTCTATCTGAGGACAATATATTAAATGGATTTTTGGAGCAAGGAGATGGAATAGGAGCTTGCTCTGTCCACTTCATGCATTGACCTGGTATTTCAGTACTTCCAGGAATGGTGCACTCCTTTGTGGGAAATATCACTTGTAAAAAAAATTTATTAAAAAATAGAAATTGACAGAAAACTTTCAGAGGCAGCTGAAAAATACAAAGTTAAATATTATAATGAAACATTCAAAGTTCTAGAGTTAATAAAAAAGACACTACCAGCTTGTCTTAAATTGAAATAACTCAAGGAAAAGAAATCATACCTCACTTTGCAATATAGTAAGATTCTCATGGGAAAATTATTGAATGATGATGGATGCATCAAAAGAATATGGAAAGAAAACATATAATCAGATTACGAAAAACAACAGATTGGCATTAAATCATTTCAAAAGGTAGCATATGAACAAGATGGTACTGATGGAAGAAGTTCAAGCTGCATAGAAAGCATTAGCCAAAAACAAGGCTCCAGGAATTGGTGAAATTATTAACATTACCAACTAATCACCATAATTCAAATGCATCACTTTTTCTTCAGTCTCCCCTATCCTATGTT
>PVJH01039770.1:0-16174 GCA_004026705.1 Nesogale talazaci | reverse complement strand
AGCGTATCCTTTCCATCTTGTTCCGACTTTTCCTCCGATACTGAAACGTCGTGGTGCCTGTTTATGTCGGCGGCTGGGTCTTTGAAGTTAATTGTGAGTCAGAAGGTTGGCCGGGGAAGCATGGGGAGACTGATCACTTGTATAATCAGTGATGACTCTGCTGGGCCCGAGGACCCTGGGGAGACCTGCCGCCTGGCCCAGGCAGAGTTGGGTGGCCACTCCTTGACTTGAAGTCCAAGAGGGAGGAACCATGAGAGTCCCTGAGCTGGGCTGATCCCCCAGATGTGCCGCAGCCCAGACCCTGACCCCCTCTTGTCTGTCTGGGGGCAGCTAATCCACATCACCGTCACCAGAACCAGCACGTGGGCGGTGGGCACAGCTGGGCTGTGTTCTCGATCCTCTTGCTGTGGTGTACAGACCTGCCGTCGGCTCGTTGCCTGAGCCTGAGCCATCCATGCCACCCAGAACCTGACAAGCACACTGGAGGTGTGTTTAGGGCAACCTGTGTGCAGGGAGGCTCTCCCAGTGCCTTTGTCAGACGTACAGAGGTGCTGGCTCCTGCCAATGCAGCCAAGTGCCTCCTGGTGTTCCTCAGAGAGCACTGCATGCCGGGGCTCCCCCAGGCTCTGAAGGATCCTGGGGGCATCAGAGTGGACTGAGTGCCCACGGGGTGTGTGGTGAGGATAGGTAGGAAACAGGAAGCCACAGAAGGAGGAGACCCCAGCACCCTAAGCCTACACAGGGACCGTGAAGGGGGGGTGGGGGTGGGCCTGGAAGGACGGCCGTTGATTCTCAGAGCACAGGCTTGGCTGGGCAGACAGCAACTCCTGTGGGCTGGGCAGGGGGTGGGGGCAGCCTGGGAAGAGCCAAAGCCCACACATGGACACTGGGCTGGATGGCTCTGGGGGACCGAGCAGGGCCCTCCTGCCTTAGAGTCGCAGGACTGCCCTCACCCAGCTCAGCAGGCAGTCTCTTTCTCACAGCTCTGGGACTCCTCGCCTGAGTCTCCATCCAGCCTGGCGCCAGAGACGCTTACAGGAACTTAGTCTTTCTGAGTACAAAGTGGTGAACTCTTGGCAGGTTGTATGCGTGCACTATGTGTGTGTGTGTGTGTGTGCATTGTGTGTTCACACGTGTGAGTGACTGATGGTACACGCATGCGGTTGCACAGCTGGTGACTTATCTCCTCCCTCTCTGAGTAGGTATCCAGTTGGGAGGGGGAGGGTTCCTTGGAGGGGGGGGGGAGAGAAGGAGATGCCCTGGGGACTGTGGGGAGGAGTGGGATGGTAGGCCTGGAAGAGGGCCACCCCCATGGGTTTCTCAGTGGACGAAAGGAAACAGTGCATCCTGCTCCGCAGAGAGTTCGTCCCCCAGGGGCAGGCCTGCTGTGCTGGCAGGACCTAGGAGGAGGGCTGCGAGGGAGGGAGGGAGGGAGGAGCCAGTGAGGGTCCTTTCTGCAGAGCGCAAGGGCCGCCCCTCCCACCCCCTTCCAGGGTGTGCGTGTGCAAGTCTGCACACACACGCTTCTCTTTCCTTTCTCTTCCTCTCTCAGGGCTTTGAAGACCCCAAGGACAAGTGAGTACCATGGCCTTTTTGATCCCTACCCGCCCTGGGGGAGGACCAGGACTGGGAGCGAACAGGACCGGCGTGGCTGATAGACAGATGGGCATCCCCCAGACAGGGCTGCGCCTCAGCACTTCTCACTGATCTCCGCTACTCCCTCTCCCCCCCCACACACACATACACCCCAACATCGGCAACAGGGCACACTGCAGCGAGATGTGCATTGGTACACAGAGGTCGCCGGCCCTGACTACCACCCAGTGTCCACTGCTTCTCTGGAGCCTCTGAAATCCCCCTCAAGGGGGCAGCCTCCGCCCTGAGCAGTGGAGTTTTAAAACTTGGTGCCCAGAGATCCTGAAGCCTGCCTCCTTTGCAGAAGCCTGGCCCCGTTGCAGAAGTCTTGCTTTCTCACGGCAGAGAGGAGGGGCGGGAGTGAGGGCTGGGGAAGGGGCGCAGCAGGAGAAGAAAGTGATTGTTAAGGGAGGAGGAAGGCAGTTAAACCTGCGGTAGCGGGGGCTGAGCCCCGGTGGCGTAATGGTTGTGTGCGGGACTGCGGCCCCACAGGGTTGGTGGTTCAAATCCAGCAGCAGCTCTCCAGGAGCAGGGCTGGGCCTCCCACTCCCACCAGGGCAGTGATGCCCACACACACACACACAAAAAACCCTGCGGTAGCAATGAACCACAGAACAAGCCCAGGCCACTCTGCCGTGACCAGTAGGCTCAGATTAGCTGTACCGGGCCTCGGTGGGGCTTCGGCACGCGCGCGCAGAGCGAGCACTGTGTCTGTGTTCCGGGTCCTACCCAGGAGCTGGATGATCTTAGCTCCCAGCCCTCTCTGAGCAGTCCAGGTGCCCGGGCAGAGCCAGCCCCCAAGGACACACCCTGGGGCTCAGCCTCCCGTGTCTGTGCCTCCTGCCCCCCCCCCCCCCAGGAACGCCCAGGAAAGTCCAAACCCCGAGGACGAGGTGGACGAGTTCCTGGGGCGGGCCATCGACGCCCGGAGCATCGACCGGCTGCGGTCTGAGCATGTCCGGAAATTCCTCCTGACCTTCAGGGAGCCCGACCTGGAGAAGAAGGTATACCTCCAGCCCGCAGCCCCGGGGTGGCGCGCCCTGCTCGGTGCCTCGGTTTCCCCACGTCTACCCAGGGAGGCGGCGCTTCCCAGGAGACTGCCTTAATTGGAAGGGGCAATGCCGGCCTGTTGCGCCGCTGTCTCGGGAGCCCTGGTGGTCACCCCGCTTACGGTAAGGCCAGCAGTTCAAACCCCCAGTCGCTCCTCGGGAGAGGGATGAGGCTGCCTGGTCCTGTACAGAGGACCACGGGGGCAGTTCCAGCCTGCCCTCTAGGGCCACTGGGAGTCGGTATGGACTCCGTGGCAGGGAGTTTGGCTTGGATTTTGTGCTTCTTTCCTTTTCTGGAAAACTCCCCATACTCACTCCGAGGGTTACCGTGCAGATTAAACACATTCCAACTCACCGCCACCGATGGACACTGATGCCTCTCGTCCCTGTAGGGCGGACTAGAACTGCCCCTTTGGGTAAAGTGACCAGACGTCCTGCTTCTTTAACAAATTGCCCCTGTCCTGCGGCGTTTTAAAATTAAAATAAATGGGGGCTGAGCCCCGGTGGCGTAGTGGTTGTGCGCGGGACTGCGGCCCACTGGGACGGAGGTTCAATTCCAGCAGTGGGGCTGAGCCTCCTACTCCCACCACCGGAGAGCAGTGATGCCAAAAAAAAAAAAATTTAAATTAATGTTTTGCAATACTATGTTTGCATTCTCTGGAAATTTTCGTTTGTTGCTCCATATAGACCGAATTTTTCATCAAGAACTCCCCCCACCCCTACCCCCGTCAATGGTGTCCCACTAAACTGATCACTTTACCTTTGGGTTTCTAAGGCTTAAACCTAAGCAGAAAACATTCCTCTTTTTCCCTCGATGCAGCTGTGTTTTTGAGCTGCTGACCTACTATACAAGGCCACCAGGACTCCTTTATTTATTTATTTATTTATTTATTTATTTATTTATTTATTCATCTATTTATATTCGGGGGGCATCACTGCTCTCTGGTGGTGGGAGTAGGAGGCCCAGCCTTTGCTCCTGTGGAGCCACCGCTGGATTTGAACCTCCATCCCAGTGGGCCGCAGTCCCGCGCACAACCACTACGCCACCAAGGCTCAGCCCCACCAGGGCTCCTTTAAACAAGTTCCAAACTTCACTGCCATCGAGTTGATCCCGAACAACACATGTAAATTGGATAAAATAGCACCTCCACTTGAAAGATGTTCAGTAAATACTGGTGCTGTGTGTATCCTCATTACTATTATTATCATCCACAGTCGGCTGCCGAACTTGGACTGGGGCCTCAATGTACGAAAGATGGAACGGATGATATTTTTACTCCCTTAGATAGTGAATGAGAAAACGAATGTCCTGTGTAGCTGGGGATCTGCTCTCAGCTACTCAGGCAAGGGGTGGTAGAACTGGCACAGTCACCCCTCCCCAGGGCCTCCCCAGTGTCCAGACAAAGCAGGCAGTCCGGCCAGTATGCAACGAGGAGCTCCTCGTTAGCATGGCCCCTTCTGAAGGACCAGGACCACCCTTCACTCACCCTGCCTTCAAGTTGAGCCTGACTCAGTGAACTGCGGGCACAGGGAACAACTGCTTCAGTGGGTTTCCCAGGAGCGGAAAGCCCTGTCTGCTTCACACCAAGCAGCTGCTGGTTTTGAACTGCTGGCCTTCCCGTTAGCAACCGCTGCTTGGGGCTCCTGGAAGGAGCCTTAGCAGCCGTAAAGCAAGGAGTGGGGGTGGGGCAGACGCATGAGGACTTGGATACGAGCCAAGAGGGTGGGTGGTTTGACTCCACCCAGGAGCCCCTGCCAAGAAAGACCCGGTGACTTCCTGCCCCAAGAGTCCTGGGTCCGAACGTCCACGAGACACAGTTCAGCTCTGAGACACTGTGGCTTGACGTTACCTCTACGCGGTGTCTGCTGCTGCTTGGCACGGGCAGCAGTGGCGGGGAGCCCACGTGTGGATTGTACACTGTGGGGGACGCCAGTTTTGCCTCCCCCCTCCCCTCTGTGCGGTGCAGCTGGGAGGGGGCTTGGGCAGAGCTGAGCCTAGGGGTTGGGGATCGGTCCAGGAACCACTCTGAGCCCTTTCTTCTCGGGCAGCCGTGAGGGTGAGCAGTCTGGTCTGCCCACAGACTGGCCATGTCCCCAGGAGGCCAGGGATCTGTAACCGCCAATCATTGTGAATCACTCTGACCTCACCCGGCCCACAGAAATGGACACAACCCCAAGCCCCTCCACCGCCTTGCCTGCAACCGGGACTGGCTTCTTTCTCAAGATCCCCGGCAGGCCTCTCGTTCGTGTCTCAGTGCCATGGTGCCCTGGTCTGTCTTCCTGTAAACATGTCTCACTTATGGAGCAGACTGTCCATCCGGCAGCTCCCCGGGATTCTGGATGGTGTGGCTGACTGCTGTCCCTGTAGTGTGACATCCGTCTCCCTCTACTTCCTCCCTGTGCTTCCTGCGCCCGCCGCACCTTTCCAAACCCTCTGAACCTCGCCCTTGGCTCATTGGGATTGCTTCCTTATGGTCTGCACCTCGCGTTGTGTTTGTCCTGAGGGCAGACCACTCAGGTGCTGGCCCCGAGACACTGAGGGGCAGACTGGACGCCCACTCACTCTGTCCCTCCACTCTCAGTACTCCAAGCAGGTAGATGACCGGTTTGGTGCCTACGTGGCGTGTGCCTCGCTCGTCTTCCTCTTCATCTGCTTCGTCCAGATCACCATCGTGCCACAGTAAGTATCCCTGCCTCTCTGCACTCTCTCCGCTGGCCACAGGGATTCCTCGGGGGGGCGTGGGGCTTAGAAACCACCTGGGCCTCACTGGTTTCTGAGTGTGCCCTGTGGGAGGCGGGGCTGCTTCCAGTGCTGGTCTCAGGGCCAGCCTCCCAGTGGGCACTGCTCGCTGGCCAGCTGGGAGAAGCCTCTTCACCACTCCTATCCCCTCATGCCACTCCACCCCAAACCTCTGCCCCCGGGGACGGTCACCCGGCTCCCTTACCAGGCCCCGTTCAGTGTGACCTTTGGTTCTTGGAAGAAAGAAAAGAAAATCAATACATCTTGTGAAGATAAAGACGTTGCACTCTTCTGGACATTTCCATGATGTTATCTCAGGCTCGGAATGTTTTTCTTCAAGTGATGCCCCAGCATCTTACTGGAGGCAACGGGCGGGTGAGGGGGGGGGGCCAGCCTGTGGCTTCTGGGAGGACCATCTGGAAGTGAGCAATGTGCTTTAGAAGCAACAGTGACTAGCCCCGGAGAGCAGTGATGCCCCAAAAACAAACAAACAAACAAACAAAAACAGTGACTAGCCATTCACAATGGAGTCACGGTTCAGAAAGGTCATTGATAGATGGCGACATATGCACACACACACACACACACACACACACACACACACATCCTGCTTTCCTGAGCCTCACCTCATCATGCTTTGCAGACCCTGCACCTCTCACCACGTGCGGACGTACGGTCCCCTGTGCGTCGGGTGAGGCCTGTGGGCACTATATGCCCCCTGAGGGGTCTCCTTTTGGTCAGGCTCACAAAATGTCAGACTTTTTCTTTATGAATGCTGTGGTGCACTGAATGGTACAAGAACACCCCTAGTAACACAGCATAGGGTAAGCGTAGCTTTTGTGTGCACTGAGAAACCACCAGAAACTCATGCGCCCTGTCTCATTTCAGTGAATATTTTACACCAACGGTCGGGCACTGCAGCTGCAACCCCTGTGTCCATGCAAAGAGAACCACCCTCCCCTTCGCCCTGGCCCACAGGGGCATTGTGGGAGGGGCTGGCAGGGCCCCCCAAGGTCTCCCAGGCTGCCTGGGACCTGCCTGGAAGCAGACCTCTGCTGCCGCCTCTCCCTCAGTCGCTGATGGTCCAAACTGCTGATGACTGAGCCAAGCACTTTCACCACCAAGCTCCAGGGCTTTATGTCCACATACTTAACGGGCACACGTGTCTCTACTGCCGTGCATGTGTCAACATACGTGTGCATATGTACACACGTGGGGACCAGTGAAAAGAAGGAGACCCTCAGAGAGGTGGATGACACGGGGGAGGGGGGCTGCAGCAACGGGCACAAGCACAGCAGTTGTAGGGTTGGCGCAGGACTGGCGGTGTTGCCTTCTGGGTACTTGGGGGGCTGTGGGTCGGAACCAGCTCGACAACCACCCAGACATGATGCCCATGGAATACTGCCTGTGTCCATTAGGGAGAGCAGCCTCGTGTTCTGTGCCAGGAAAGCAGCCCATGGAAAACGCTCCATCTCACCCATCAAGCTGCCTCCAGTCACGGGGCGGGCGCAGGTACCAGGCAGCCCCCTGCTCGGCTATTGCCCTGAGGCGGAGGCTGACAGCCACGTGCACGTGCACGCACATCCGCACCCACACACAGGTACACACGCATGCGTGCACCCATGCACACACACACACATGCACATGAGTGCACAGGCGTGCACCACGTGCACGCACACTTTTACATTCATTATTGTACTACGTCAAGGCAGTTGGTATAATCAACACCAGTGTGCCCATTTTAAGTATTTTCCCATAGTGGCCTCGTCTGACTTTTCTGTTGGACGGTTCGGTGCAGGATGGGGCTGTGTTTCCTTCGGTTTTCTGAGTGTTCTTTGAGGGTCTCCTTCCTTCTGTTGCATATCAGGTCCCTGTGGATGGGGACCTATTCCGTGTACTTAACAACAACACATTTTCTGTGAATTTTAAAGTAAATTTTACACACCAGGACGGCCCACCCCTCAAATCTCGGTGTGCAGCTCTGCCGTGTCCCTCCTTAAGCACAGCCCCTTCTACCCCAAATAAGATGAACTCCCAGCATCTGTGCCCCTTCCACCGTCAGTTCCCACGAGGTCCTCTGCCAGTGTCAGGAGCCCTGGTGATGCCCCAGGTGATGTTACATGTGTCTTGCTGAGCCGCGACGGGCCCTACTTTGAAACGATGTTGCACCAGCAGATAGTCGCAGCTCTTGTGTAGAAAATCCCCCCACACCTGTTGCCCTGCACCCCTGATGTTTGCCCTTCCTTGCAGCGTCGGGCCGCTTCTCAGAACGGGGGTCAGTCTTCATGGATCCACAGGCCTGCCCTGACCTCATCAGCTTCCCCCTCGGGCCCCTCTTCTGTGCCGGGAGCCAATCCCGCATCCCACATTATGTTCAGCTACTTCTGCTGACACCCCCTCAGTCAGCCTTTGTGTTTCATGACCTGGCACCTTTGATGAGTTCACTGGTAGATTGTCCCCACCTGGGTGTGCCTGCTGCTACCTCGTGGTGCAATTGAGGCTTTATGAGGTGGGGCTTCAATAAGTTAAGTTAGGGAGGCGGGGCGGTGGGCTGGGGGAGAACAGGCATGCTTTAACAGTTTCCATCACCTTTTGAAGCCCCCTGGGACACACTTGACAAGAACCTCACGACGTGAAGTTCTTGTCCTCTATGCATCCTGCCGGCAATGCCAAGGTGTCTGCCTGAGACTCGCGCCTCTCCTTGTTCATGGCTTTCCTTGCTGGGGAGGGGTCCTTCCCTGTCACTACTGTGCCTCAGTAACGGTGCCACAGGTGAGGACCATGCCCCCCCCCACCTCCTCGTGTCTCCAGTGCCTGTCACCCCCTGCTCAGCACAGTTCTGGACCCTCGAGGGCCAGTTGTCTATTGCCATGGCGTCATCCGACTCAGGATGATCCCAGCACCAGGAACGTTCCGGAACGCTGCCTCGTCCCAGGCCGTCTGCACGGTCACCGGCACGTGAGTTCATTGTGGCGGCACGCTGCTTTTTGAGAGCCTTCTCCTGTAGGCGGGAGCCCTCGTGGCCTCGTGGTTATGGACTGGGCTGCCAACCACAAGGTCAGCAGTTCGAAACCACCTGCTAGCTCCGTGGGAGAAAGATGAGGCTCTGTACTCCCATAAAAAGTGACAGCCTCGGACACTCACAGGGGCAGGGCCACCCTGTCCTGTGGGGTGGCGGTGGGCCAGAATCACGGGATGATGGTGTGAGCGTGGTGTGACACTTGCCACTCACCTTCCAGCACACGATGGTACCGTTAAGTGGTTGTGCCCCATGGAGCTGTGCTTGACTCCACTGAAACCTGCCCCCCACATGTGACCTGCTGGTGTTGACAGACAGTGGAACACTTCAAAAATCAGCCAGTTCTGACTCAGTGTCCCCAGAGGACAGGACAGAGCTGCCCTGGGGGGTGGGAAGGTGTCTGGGACCACACCTCTGTATGGGGGTAGAAGGCCTGTTCTCTCTCCCATCGCCCCGGGTTGCCATGGAGCCCCAGGTATACACAAGCACCTCCAGCATTATGTCACAGTGTGTCTCACAGTCCCACACACTGGGGGCAGCTCCCTGTCTCTGCCACTTTGGGATTTCAGCAGCATGGAGTGGGGCTGTACCTAGCCATCCAGCCAGTCACGGTATTGGCAGAAGTCATTGTCTGCATGGCCTCTCTGGGGAAGCCCCAGAAGAGAGACTACTTTAAAGGGCTTGCTTTCTCTTGAAGAGAATTCTTTTCCCTCTGTGTGTTTTGTTGAAGGCTGCCAAGTGCTGGAACAAAGCAGCCGCTTGAAGGCTTCCCACAGGGGTTCGCCTGGCCTTTCAGCCCTCGGGGGGAGGGCCTGTCCTTGTAGCTGACAATGCCTGGCCCTGCAGCCACACTCTTCCGTCACCTCTGAGGCCAGCTGCTGGCCAGAGGACTTTGACCCCAGTTGGGGGGCGGCAGGGGTGGGGGGGAAAAGAGGGGGCAGGCAGCTGGAAGTTGGAGATTAAAAGCCACTTGCTGCTCTGGTCTGCTGTTTTCTGTTCTTGCTGCCCCCACGGTGAAGATCACGGTGTGCTGTCTCTGAAAGGAGGGCTGGGGGAGCACCTGGCATTTCTCCTGTTGAGCCGCCTGAGCAGGGCAGCAAAAGGAACCTGTTGGACTTATTGCCGGGAATGGGAACAGGAAGGGGACAGCCTCTGGGAACTCTGCCCTTCTCAAGGGGCCCATCACCCCTGTGTCTCAGCGCGCCCGGCTGGCTTTGGACTGACCGTCTGCTAATGCACCACGCTCGCAGTCCGCAGGCAGCCTCTGAGGCACGTCTTGCCAGGAGTGACTGAAATCAGCAGGTGTTTTTGAGACTGGTCCTTCCAAGCTGAATGAAGCAGCCGGGCAGAGAGCTAAGAAGCTGGTGCGGGGGGTGGGGGGTGGGGGGTGGGGGGGGTGGATGCTGAAGAGGGCAAGAACCAGACTGCTAATGGAGAGGGATTTTGAAAGGTCTGCTCAGCCCGGTAAACCAAACCCCAAACTCACTGCCATCCAGTGGATGCCGACGCATAGTGACCCTGTGAGTTCTTGAGCCTGCCACTCGTTACAGGGCTAGAAAGCCCTGTCTCTCCTGGTGTCACTGCCACCTCGCAGATCAGAGCCCCACTCATTTCATTTTGCTTTTTGGTTCTTGTTTTTTTTGCTCATCACTGCCACTGGTGGTCGTGGGCGCTGCCCAGTGCCGCTCCTGAGAGCCGGCTGCTGGATTTGAACCATCAAGCCCGTGGGCCGCAGTCCCGCACTCAACCACTACGCCACCAGGGCTCAGCCAGAGCCCCACTTGTAACCACCGCACCACCGGGGCTCCCCCAGCCCAGTCAGGGAGCCAGTAGGCTTCGGGGATCCCCTCAGGAGCTTGCTGAGCTCCCGGCCCTCTGGGCTGTGAGGCCACCACTCGGGCGCGGGACCTGTGGCCCAGACATTGCCGGGCTCAGCTCCTCTCTCCTTCCAGCTCCGTGTTCATGCTGGGCTTCTACCTGACCTGCCTCCTGTTGCTCCTCTCGGTGGTCTTTGTGTCCGTCATCTACTCCTGCGGGAAGGTGAGTCCAGCTCCTCCATCCCCTGAGCTCCCACCAGCTGGCTTCCTCTTCAAAGCCACCGCCAGGGGTCCCGCCCCAGCTCGATGGAGGGGGCTGCGGTTTGTTGGTGGAAGTGTCCTTTTTAAAGTCATTTTATCGGGGGCTTGTACAGCGCCTACTACAGTCCATTCTTCCATCCACTGTGTCAAGCACATTTGTGCATTTGTTGCCATCATCAATCTCAAAACATTTGCTTTCCACTTGAGCCCTTGGTAGCAGCTCCTCATTTGTTCCCCTCCCTCCCTCCTTCCCCCTCCCTCATGACCTTTGATAATTTATAAATTATTATTATGTTGTCATATCTTACACTGTCCGACGTCTCCTTCACCCACTTTCCTGTCGTCCATCCCCCAGGGAGGGGTTATATGTGGATACTTGTGATCAGTTTCCCCTTTCTGCCCCACCTTTCAACACTGTCACCACTGGTCCTGAGGGGTTTATCCAATCTGGATTCCCTATATTTCAGGTCCCTATCTGTACCAGTGCACATCCTCTGGTCTAGCCGGGATTTTGTAAGGTAGAATTGGAATTGTGCTAGTGGTGGGGGGAAGAAGCATTTAAAAACCAGAGGAAAGTTTTATGTTTCATCATTGCTACACTGCACCCTGACTGACTCCCCAAAATCGTTGTGTAAGGGGATGTCCAGTTGCCCACAGATGGGCTTTGGGTCCCTTGTGAACCTTTGTGCAAACCTTTGGCAGGGGCAGACACTACCATGGTCTGGGAGGCAGGGCACTCTGCAAAGTAGAGGGTTTGTCGTGGGGACGCATCTTCTGTTTCCTTCTTTGTTCCTCTATTAAACTGTCTGCATGCCTGAGTGAGAAAGAGATCACTCCTCTGTGTGTGTGTGGGGTGGGGGGGGGGAGCGGAGTTGGGCCCTGCAGCAGGGACATTCACCTGAGACTGGACACTGGCCTTGCTGACAGGGCTGTCAAGTACCAGCGACACAGAAGGAAGGGGGCCTGACCACAGGGTTATCTTAACTATCTTTTTTTGGAGAAGCTGACTGAGCCTCCGTGCCATGTTCAGGGCTGTTCCGCCTCCCCTTTGGGAAGATTTACCATTGGCCGGAACACCAGTGTGTCCCTGACACCACGGCTCCCGCCACCCTTTGCGCTGTGATACGTCGGTTCTATAATGACTACTGTTGTGTCCCAGGCATGGCCTCTCAGGTCCAAATCAGGTGGATCTGTCGGGAGCACTGTCCACCCTGTCTCATGCACGTCTCCGTTCCCCATGGCAACTTGGACTGGCATCCCTGGGTCATTCAAGTGCTTGTCTCCTTGCAGAGAGAAAGGGAAATGGAGAGTGAATTCTCCTTCCTCCCCAACCGTGAGAGTCCAGTTTGTCCAGAGGGTTCCATTCTCCTAGGTTGGAAGGGTTTCCCTCTCACTCATGCAGGGCTCAGACAGCCGTTTGCGATGCAGCCGTCCCATCTCTCCTAATAGAACTTGGTCCAATCTGCACACCCTGCCCCTCTCCGCCCCCAGTTTCCCTTCTCCACAGCACGCTCAGCTGCCTCCTGGGCCCCCAGCTGTCTCCTGGAAGCCCTGCCTGGAACTTTTGGTCTCCTGACTGCTTCCTGCTGGCGCGCTGTCCAAGGGGCGTCATCTTAGAGAAAAACCGTGCGCACGTCCGTCCTGCTCTCCTTCCCTTGGTTTCCTTGTTCCTCAGACCTCCAGGACTTCTGAACAGAACATCAAGTACATCCCTCTTCCTCGTGGCCCTCTGCCAGCAGAACCGTGGGGGACCCCAAGGAACAGCCTACCTTCTCACAGAGGCTCCAAACCCAAGCCAGTCCGTGCCAGTTCCCTCCTTGTAGGGAGTGGGGCAATCCGTGGTCCCTCCCCTGCAGATGGTCCTCCGCTGGCCTGCGTGCTTCTGCATGTCGCTCAGAAGCAGTTCCATCGAGAACCCATCCTACTTGAGGGCGACCTCATTAAAGTAGCAGCGACACGCTCTTCTCAAATAGGTTTGTGTCCACACGGGTCGGGGTTAGGAGTCCAACACGTGTTTCAGAGTCCACAGAGAGAGAGTCTCCAGGTAGAAGAGTCCAGACAGCGAGACAATCCCTGATGGGATCCCTGCTCAGGTCCGGGCCGGCCAGCCTGGGCCTAGTCACTCCTCGGGGCAGAGGCTGCCCACTTAGGTCAGTTCCCACTGTTCCATCCATCTCTGCAGCTTCTGTCCCATTCTCGATGCCCCGTCTGTACAGCAATAGGGATGGATTAGGCCATCTCCTCTGAGATATCAGCCGGGCACGCCTCCATGCTCCGTCCTGCCGTACCTGTTCTCACACCAGCAGTTCCTCCCTCGCCAGTCATTCTGTGCACTTCGAAGCATCCTGGCAGCGGCCACGCAGAAGGCACAGCAGTCCAGGAGCTGAAGACAGCGTTAAAGGGCACCTTGAGCAGATCCCGGTAAACAGGAAAGGAGCATAAGACCTAGAGTTAGCAAATCCAAAAGGAAGGGCACACACCGCGTATCTTACACTGAAAGGACCCCGGGAAAAGGCTCTAGCCTCGAGCTGCAATACGGGAAGACTCTGTGGGCAAACTGGTCACAGTGGCCCTGTGTACAGCAGAATGGAACCACGTCCCAGCTACACCACCCTCACCATCGTTCTAGCCTTTGAACCCATGGTGGCAGCCACCATGTCCATCCTTTTCACCGAGGGCCTTCCTCCCTCACTGCCCCTCTGCTCTGCCAAGGGGACACGTCCCTCCTGTCAACGTGTCCGAAGGATGGGAGGCAACGTCTCGCCTCCAAGGAGCGCTCTGGCTGTGCTTCTCCCAGGATGGCTCATGCTCCATGGGCCTTGCCGTGGTCTCTGCTGGCATCAGGGCCCAGACGCACCCACTCCTCGCTGGTCTTCCCGACTCCATGTCCAACTCACACGAGGAGATGGGAAACGCCCTGGCTTGGGTCGGGCACACCTTAGGCCTCAACGGAATAGCCCAGTTTGTCACTATTCTGAAGAGGTCTGGTGCAGCACAGTTACCTGAGGCAATGAACGCGCCCTTCAGTCTCTTGGTTGCGGCTTCCGTGAGCACTGACTGTGGATCCACCAGACCAAAGCCTGGGCAATGTCAGTCTTCTCTCCGTTGATCGTGCTGTCACCTACGGGTCGGGCTGTGAGTGTTTCCAAGGAGTCTTAGTCCACACTGAAGGCTGAAGTCCTTGATCTTAACCAGCAAGGCAGCAAACCCTCCTCACTTTGGGCAAGCCGGGCTGTGGCATCTGCCTACCTCAGATTGCAAGAAGCCTTCCCCCGGTCCTGATGCCACATTCCTCTTCATGTGAGCCAGTTTCTCGGAGGATTTGCTCAGCACACAGATGGCAGAAGCAGTCTGGTGAGAGGCTACACCCCGATATACACCTTGCTTGGTTTTTTGTTTGTTTGTTTCTTTTTTGGACATCACTGCCCTCAGGTGGTGGGAGTAGGAGGCCCAGCCTTTGCTCCGTGGAGCTGGAATTGAACCTCCATCCCAGTGGGCCGCAGTCCCGCGCACAACCGCTACGCCACCGGGGCTCAGCCCTTTTGTTTTGTTTTGTTTTCCTTGCTTGGTTTTAAATTTACCGTGGAGCAGTCCCTTGTTCTCCTTGCCCACCACCTCTTGACCCACGAACCGTTTCTGCGTGAGCACAATGGAGCGTTCTGGAATCCCCATTGGTCTCCAGGCTACCCACAGTTGTTGGGATCCATGCAGTCGCATGCCTTGGCATAGTCCCTGAAGACACAAGAAAATATCTCACTCTGGTTCTCAGCTCCTGAGCCACAAAGTCCCTCTCAGGCCCTCAGCCTCGCCGCCACACGCTCCCTTGGCCTTTGTCTCTTTGGGCCAGGAAGCCAGCTGCCTGTGCCTGTGCCCCACCGTCAGTCAAGAAGGAGAGCCCGCATGGCCGGGCACTGCTCCTCTGCCACCGTCTGCGTCTGCTCTGGATGCCTCCCCTCTTCAGACAGTCCCGGACCGTGCTCTTCCCACATCCTCGGGGTTTTCTCACCCCCCACTGCCGCCGACGTGGCTCACCCCACTAGCTGGAGTTTGGGAACGAACATCGACCCATCCCCCTGTGGCTGTTACACACGCCCTATTTCCCACCCAGTCATTTGGTGGGAGTCGCAGACGAACTTTCACTCCACCACAGCCCAGGCTTGTGCTGGTCAATGGCAGGCTTTCCGCCATCACCACCCAGTGGGTCCATGAGCCTGGGAATGGCCAGCTTTCCCCGGCACCTGCCTGGGTCCTCTGCCTCCACAGTGGCTCCACTCACATGCCTACTCAGAGGTCAGCTCTCTGTACAGTCCTTGGAGATGTGGGGATGGATAGGCCCAGAATTGAGCCCCATAGCAGGTGTGTGTGTGTGTGTGTGTGCGCGCGCTCATCCTTATTCTACTGACCCCTTAGGGCCCTATTATTCGAGACGTTGGCTTTTTTTTTTAAAAAATTTTTTGAGGGGGCGGCATCACTGCCCTCAGGTGGTGGGAGTAGGAGGCCCAGCCTTTGCTCCGTGGAGCTGGAATTGAACCTCCATCCCAGTGGGCCCCAGTCCCACGCACAACCACTACGCCACCGGGGCTCAGCCCCAAGACGTTGGCTTTTATGAACAAAATCTCCTCTAGGTCGTACCCCTCCTGCCCACAGCCTGGGCACGACTAAACTCCACCTCGGTGACCCAAGTGGTCCTTTCAGCCACTTGGCCTGACTCCTGTCCACTTTCTAAAAGCTGCGCAGTGACACTCTCACCCCTGTCTCCGGGGGTGTCTTCCATCCCGTGAGGTCGTCCAGGCTCCTAACAACCTGCTCGGCCTGGCTCGGTCCATTTGGGAAAGGATGTCTTGGTGGATGCCCCCCCTACCCCCACCCCCACACATGCTCAGTGGAGTGCCTTCTGTGGGTGCGTGGTCGGGTCCTCCCTTGGGTCGAGCGGGGCAGTGCAGGCTTCCCCACGTCCAGGGGAGTCGCCCAAGCCCCAACCAAGGGGCCTGTATGGCATCTACTTTGCAAAGATGCCACCTGAGCTCAGGGCATGCAGACGATGCCTGCTGGAGCGCAAGCATGTACGGGCGGGGACTTCCACCTCCCCCCTCTGCCAGAAGACTAAGAAGCAGCAGCAAACCCACCTCCCTGCCATCGGGCTGGTCCCCATGCACGCCGACCCTGCAGGACACTGCAGGATTGTTCCAGAGGGTTTCCGAGGCGAGAGATCTCCACGGGAGCAGGCAGCCTCGTTTTTTTCCCGTGGAGCGGTTGGTGGGTCTGAACGGCTTACCTTGAGGTTAGGAACCCAACACTCCACCCACTGTTTCGCTCTGCCCCTTGGGCTTCACACCCAGACAGGCCTAATTCCCATGACCCCTTCCCTCTGGGAGACTGCCTCTGTCACTAGTGAAGGCCTGGCTGTGGGCGCAGTGTGGATGAGCCGTGCTTGGCGACGGTGCGGTTCTCTGCCAGCTCTTCGTCTTCCGTCCCCAGCTATTCAGGGGCTTCTACCCTGCGATTTTCACCTCATCTCTTCTCATGTCTACGACCCCCCGGCCTCACACCTCAGACAGGGCCCCGGAAGCCCAGCAGTCTGCCCGAGACTCGGGCCAGCCTCCAAACTGCCCCTCTCTTCTCAGACTCATTGTCCTAATTAGGTAGGTCTCCC
>PVJH01039769.1:0-16177 GCA_004026705.1 Nesogale talazaci | reverse complement strand
CAAGCTCCTATTTGAAGGACAGGCATCAAAGGAGTGGGTTGGGGGAGAGGTCAGGCAGTATATGATATGACAAAACAATAACAATGTATAAAGTATTGAGGGTTGGAGGGGAGGAGAGGCCAGGGGAAGAGGGGAAGGAATGGAAGAGCCGATACTAGGGGCTTAAGGGAAAAGGTGGACGATTGGAGAACAATAATAGAAGTGGACATGTGAGGGTGCTTGACGAATATGCTTATTTATATATTGTGAAAAACGATATATGAGCCCCCAATAAAATGATTGGGAAAAAAATCAGGAAAAAGATGTAAGGGCCCTCAATTAAAGTATTTAAAAAAATAAATAAATAAAATAAAGTGTTGAAAAGCCAAAAAAAGATATCTTTTTATAATTATGCAAAAGGAAATAGGCTTATGTTTGTAAGTAAATAAACCCTTTGCTGTCAACTTGAGTGCCTCCTCATAGTGACTGTATAGGGCAAAGTACCATGGCACTGTGAGGCTTCCAAGGCTGTGATTTTTAGGGAGCAGACTACCACATCTCACCCCCATGGAGCCACTGGTAGGTTTGAGTCACCTTCTAGTAGCTGAGCGTGTAAGGACCGTACTACCAGGACTGTTTTGTAGATATATAAGAAGCAACAAAGAGAGAGTTGGAGGGAGATGGTAGCAGAGGGTGGAGACCATATTAAGGATGATTCATGTTGGAGAGGAAGATACTTTATTATGAATCATGAGGAACAGAAGATCCTTAGAATAAGCAGATGGCTTTGATTTCCTTCTGTTACAAGAAAAGAGCATTTGCAGAGAAAGGAGAGGAATCAGATACCCTGAGTGAAGGCTGGTGGAAGTGTGAAGAATTAAGCAAATGGTGGAGGAGAAAGAACCAGGTCTTGAAGGATGTGGGAACAATTGACTCCTAAAGAGGGACTGAAGGTGTGAAAGAATCCAAAGTTCCTTGGAGTCATTTAGCCATAGACACACTCCCTTATTTATCAATTGAGGAAGGCTTTATAGTGGGAAAAGAAAGCTTCAGGCTTGAAACAACAACAGCTTTACTAAATAAAAGTTAATTCTTCAGAATAAGTTAGAAGCCTCATCATTGTCATTACTTCAGTACACTTCCAATCTCTGCACTAGTTTGTCTTGTAATAAAAATTTCTGTCCTCACAACAGTCTTATTCTATAGACTTACTTTATTTTAAAGTAAGTAGTTTCCTTGTTTAATGTTCTTTGTTGCTTAGGAAGGATAATTTATATGTAAATATAGTTTTTTATTTATACCAAGAATATATTGATTGTATACTCATTGATGTGTAGAGAGTATGATCATTGATGTGTAGTCAAGAATCACTAACTGACATAGTTTAAAGTCTGTCAACATACTATGATGCTTAGTTAAACTGGATTTAGTAAAACTTGGACAAAGCTTCCACAGCTACTCTGTCTAGAATTTCTTTTTCATCAAAACATAAATGTAGAGTTGGGAGTTAAAAAAAACATTCAATAAAACATTTTGATATTTGATTTTTTTTCTCCCCTTGTTAAAAATCATTTTACTGGGGGCTCGTACAATTCTTATCACAATCCATACATCCACCCATTGTGCCAAATACATTTTACATTTTTTTAGTCATCATCATTCTCAAAACATTTTCTTTCTACTTGAGCCCTGTATCAGGGCTCCTCATTTCCTCCCCCTCCCTCCCTGTCCCCCTCCCTCACAAGCCCTTAATAATTTATAAATTAGTATTATTTTTCCACGTCATACCCTGTCCGATGTCTCCCTTCACCCACTTTTCTGTTGTCCGTTCCCCAGGAAGGGAGTTATATGTAGATCATTGTGATCAGTTCCCCATTTCTTCCCCGCCTTACCCTCCTGGTATGTCTACTTACATTATTGGTCCTGGGGTGTTCATATGTCCTGGATTCTCTGTGTTTCAAGTGCTTATCTGTACCAGTGTACATCCTCTGGTCTAGCTCGATTTGTAAAGTAAAATTTGGATCAGGATAGTGGCTGTGGGAAAAAACATTACAGAACTAGAGAAAAATTGTATGTTTCATCATTGTTACACTACATCTTGACTGGTGCAGTATAACCCCACAACCCTTCTGTAAGGGGATGTCCAGTTGTCTGCAAATGGGCATTGGGTCTCCACTCAGCACACCCGCTCATTCACAAAGATGTGAATTTTTTGTTCTTTGATGCCTGATACCTGATGTATCGACACCTCGTGATCACACAGGCTGGTGTGCTTCTTCCATGTGGGCTTTGTTTCTCCCTAGCTATATGGCTGCTTGTTTATCTTCAAGCCTTTAAGACCCCAGATGCTATATCTTTTGATAGCTGGGCACCATCAGCTTTCTTCACCACATTTGCTTATGCACCTGCTTTATCTGCAGCAATGATCATGTTGGGAAGGTGAGCATCATGGAATGCCAGTTTAGTAGAACAGAGTGTTCTTGCATTGAGGGAGTACTTGAGTAGGGGTCCAATGTCCATCTGCTACCCTAATACTAAACTTCATATAAATATGTGCACATAGATTTATTTCCCCATCATCATCATCTATAAATATAATTACATATGGCGTGATCAGGGGCAATGTAATGGAGAGGAATTACTGAAACCCAAATGAAGCCTGAACCTGATAGTGGGACAAGTGGAAAGTAAAAAGGAAATAGAGGAAAAAACTAGGAGGCAAGGGGTATTTATAGAGTTCTAAATACAGGCATGTACATATATGTGATATTTTAAAGTAATTCCATTATGTCCTCAAGCTATAAGTTATTAAAGATTGTTCTACTGTGCCCAGTTGTTCCCATGATTTTTCTTTGATAAGGAAACGAGTCTGATGTTCTTTTCCTGGAAGAAAATAAACCCTTTCATGTTCTAACAAATGCATAGGTTTTGGCACTATGTTTTCTCTTTGTTTAGTCTTCCATGAGATGAATAGAGCAAATGTGTTTTGAAGACCCAAAGCCAGAAACCAAATGTCCTCTCACAGTGTTAGCAAAGCGTCCCAAGTTGGGTCATCATTCAAGACAAGTAATTTTCAATCTTGCTTCCCTGCTAGCTCACCTGAAATAGGAAGTAGACTCATCAGTGATAGTGTCTCCCTAAGACAGTGATTCCAATAACTTCCTGAAAGGGGACAGTTTTGCTCATTGACATATCTAAGGTCTGTTGAAGCTGTCCAAGAATCTTTTGTTGATAGATTGTCTGGTTCTCATTGGAGAGTGAGGAGAAGATGTTTAAAAGAGCCCCTCAAGGGATATTGATAATCTTTCCTCCTCCTCCTCCTCCTCTAGCATCTCCCCACCACATGATGTCATCTATAATTTTAAAATTTCAGTAGACTCTAAGAATGAGTCTTTTGAAAAGTTTTCATTTGTACCATTCACAAAAATGCTTCTAAAAGTAATTCTAACAAACATGAACAAGTATTTCTCCGAGGCGTTATCTTTATTCCTACTATTTAAAAGCTACACATGTTAAAAGTCAAAATGCAGAAACATTGTCTTACACTGTCATGAAAAGTCACGAGTATGTCTCAAAGGTATGTCTCAAAGTCACGAGTGACTACTGTTGCCTTCTCAGGTGGCAGTCAGAATAATAGCTGTTGGAAGAATGGGACCCACCTCTGTGCTGAAACTGCCACGTTCCAGGATCTCTCGTGTTGAAGGCTGGAAAACCAATTTTATTAGTGTATCTTACAGGGCTTGAGAGCCCAAGGATGACAGACAAAGGACAACCTCACAAGAACCTAAATTTTGTACCAAAATGCTAACTTACTCTTTTTTAGTAAAAACTACCTCTCAAGTGTTCCCGGGTTTGCCAATCAGAGCATTGTCTCCCTTACATAGTAATCTGTGGAAAAGCCAAACTGGAGTGGCACAGTCACCTGTGAGCAAGGAACCAATGAGAAGGGAGGGGGTCAGACTATGGTAATGTCTGATGGCCTCAAGCTTTTTTTTTACCCTAACCCTTGACCTTAAGTTGTTATGCCCAAGGCAACCATCTTGGTTGTCACAAGATATTCCCACATTTCTTGCAACACCTGAGTACTTCATGCAATTGTGTCTTTCCAGAATTTTTTTTTACAGCCAACATATCTGCTTTTGTAAAAGTACTATTTGATTGAGGCCATTATCCTGTGATTACAGCAGAGCCAAATTCATTGACTTTGGAGGATGATAAGTCTCAGAAGTTTTCCACTGATAGAAATCCTTATTACCCCTATTTTAGTTTTCCTACTTCTGTCTTAAGAGTTTTCCCTTAAATTTGGTTTGTGGATTGGCATAGTAAATGTCCCATATCCTGTTTACAGATCTTGGGGGGGGGGGGGGGGGGGAGGCAAGGTCATGGGAAAACTTGGTTATATTTTAATTCTATTTTTCCTCAAGCTTTATTAAGTACTTTCTTAACATCCCTGACTAAAACTAACCTCTCAGTTAACTTCCTGCAGCCAATATGTTCATGCATGCACAGAGTTACTCCAAAGAGAACATGTCTAAACAGGTCTCTGCAATTAGTAGATGGCTGTAGATAAGTTCTCTCAGTAATACATATTGGCTGCAGGAAGTTTGAGAGGAAAAAAATCCATTATCTTTTAATTCCATTTTTCCAAAAATATTTTTAAGCCCCTTGTTTTTGAGCTTTTGATACCTTTTCCCATCAATACCTCGTGATGACTGATGTGCTTCTTCCATGTGGGTTTTGTTGCTTCCCTGCTAGATGGCTGCTTGTTTAGCTTCAAGCCTTTTAGACCCCAGATTCTATATCTTTTCATAGCCAAGCACCATCAACTTTTTTCACCACAATTGCTCATGCACATACTTGTCTTCAGGTGATCATGTCAGGAAGACAAGTACCATATAAAGCCTCATTATTAGAACAAACTCTTCTTGTACTGAGGTAGGATTTAAGGAGAGGCCCCAAAGTCCATCTGGTTCCTTGTTACATTGCATATATATACATATATGAGCAAAATATACCTATATTTATACATTTACATAAATACATAACAATATATTTACATTTCTTAGATTATTTTATGGACATTATTTTAAGACTGAAAAGGACCTTTGAAAATATCTTGTTTGCTTTCTTCTTATTTCTGTGAATGAGGAAGAAGGGTTATGTAATAAATTTTGCTTTTTGGTTTTACTTCTAACAAAGGTATGAATGCCAAAAAAGGCAAGGATTAAATGCCTGTGTCTATGGCTTTTTAAAATTACATAAATATGAGGAGACTTCAGAAAGCTCATGGAAAAATACATTCTCTTTCTATTCTGTTTTCCCACGAACTTTTTGAAGGCTCCTCCTCTACCCCTGGCTTTTAAGCCGTATTTTTCATTCTCCCAACCAAATTTCAATCTAAATGAAAATCCTTTATTGATTTTAGTTTTTAGGATAGCATTTTTTTTATTTCAATTAGTGCAATTGCAATTTTATTCCAATTCTGGTGCTCAGCAATGCTGCCTTTCTTCTCTCTTAGATAGCATCTCTGTGTTTACTGTTTCCCCTCTTAGGTCCAATGAGCATTTGCAGAGAGTGATAGTATACTCCTATAACCAAGATAATATGAATGTGGCCGTGGTTAAATAACATCTCGCCAGTAGCTGAGAAATACCAGTAACTGACATTAACAGAAATGTCTATATTTTTTCAGGAATGTGTATTTATTAGACTAATGCTTAGGCCTAACCTTTGTACATAACCCAATACATAATGGGTAAGTTCTGCAACAAGAAAAAAAAACTGGTCAAATTAAAATGTCTGGATCCTTGTACTTAAAGAATAAGCAATATATTTGAAAGAAGGTTAACTGCAATCTTGTTGGTATTATCAAGATTTTGATTTGGATGAAACAGAATGCTCAAATGTGTGTTCTCTTCTAAGACTTGAGGTAAAACCAAATCTAAATTGGAGTGGGGTTTCTCTAACACGTGATTTAGGCAATAAAGTTGTTTCTTTCTATTGTTTCCTAGAAATTAATTGAAACGTTGCAAGACTAAGACATGTTGTCATAAAGCATCTTGTGACCTAGTTTTAATCTAAGTATATTTTTGTCCTGGCAAGACTCACAGAATCTGTAGAGTTCCTTCTGACAGATAGCTGGACTCACATGTATATCGACTATAAGTTAATAGATTCTGGACTTTGTGTTTTCTTTCACGAGCCAAACATTCTTTGGATTTAAGGGTAGTTTCAAATTAAAAAGTAGCAAATTGGTTCCTTCTTTGAGAATATGCAAAAGCACCCTTCTGATAATTTTTTTAGCACTCAAGATAGTTGCTAAGGAAAGAAAGCATGAGGGGAAATGAAGGAACTTATTTAGAGGTTTGCTCTTTAGGAAATAGAATATGAGTTTGATTAATGAAATTGTTATTGCCTTAATACTGTGTGACTCACAAGTAATGAAATGAAGAAAAAACAAAACATAATATGCCGTACTAGGTACTTACATGACCAAATAAATGTTGTTCCTTTGGACAGTCCAGTTTTTCTAGCTGTACTGTCATTGAACAAAACGTTTTCAGACTCTTTCAGGATTGTCTTCAAAACTATTTTATGGGCCAAACCAGAAAACAAACAAACATCTTTACTTTATTATCACACCTCTTTTTGGACCTAAAAGAATACTACTCAGCTTACTCCCCCACTGATGACTCGAGGCTATTTAAAACAAACAACCAGCAACGCCTTCTCTTATAGGACAGCTGCATGTTTTATTTATTCATTCGCTAATCATGGCTACGTGCCCACAGAGTGTCAGGTATGTGTGGTAATGCAGCGACGTCCTGGCTCTGAGAGTGGGTAAGCTGGAAGGGAGACCAGTCAGCTCAGCGGAGGCTCCCTCTGTGCAGAGTCTCCAAGATAGGCAGTGGGGTGGTGGACTCTCTAGGAAGAGGTGACAGCTTACATCAAGGCACAGAGCCACAGAAACCGTTTGTCCAGTATGTCAGAGTAATTAGCCCAAACCCACTGGCATTATAGAATGGAGGAGGGTAGAGGGTTAAGTAGGGACGAGATAATGAGCTGTAGAACGAAGCATGCTGTAGTTAAGGGAGTGGGGGCAGTTCTCAAGTCAGAATGCCTAAGCTCTTACCCTGGTTCCTTCTTTCACTATATTTCTACTCCTGTAGATTTGTCGACCTTTCATATAAATGGGCTTAAGTGATACGTAATCATTCATCTCTGACTGAGTTCTCTCACTTTGCACGTAGTAGCATTCCTTTTATATTGCTGAAAATACTTCACTGTAGAGCTGTACTATATTTTGCTTATCAGCTAATTGACATTTGGCATGTTTCCACTTTTATGGCTATTATGAATAATGCTGGTAGGAAAATGGGTGTACAAGTTCTTGGGTGGGCACAAGTCTACCAACGTCAGGGTCAGCAGTTCAAACCCACTGGCTGCCCTGGTGAGAGGAAGTTAAAGATATTGCTCTCGTAAAGAGTTACAGCCTGGGAAACCCTATGCCGCAGGGCTGTTATGAGTTGGAATCTACTTAATAGTTGTGGGTTTCATTTTTTTTAAGTTTACATACCCAAGCGTGGGATTGCTGGGTCATATGATGACTCTATGTGTAACTGTGTGAAGAAATGCCAAACTGTTTTCCAGAGTCATTGTACCATTTTACATTTCCACCAGCAGTGTTTCAGGATTCCATTTTCTCTACACCCCTGCCAACACTTATTATTGGCTTTTTAAGTTTAGCCGATCCTAATGGATATCAAGTAGGTATTTCATTATGACTTTGCTTTTTATTTTCCTAATGATTAACAGTATTGACCATTTTTCATGTGTTTTTTTTTGATCCTTTGTATATCTTCTGAGAAAATGTCTCCATAGGCCCCGTTTTGTAGAGCTTTTAATTGGGTTATTTATCTTTTGAGGACAGAGTTCTAAGAACTCTTTGAGTATCTGGTGACAGATCCTTTCAGGACATGTGACTTGTAATTTCTCCTCTTGTTCGGGTTGTCATTTTAACTCAGGAGCCCTGGAGGTGTTGTGGCTTGAACTGCTAATCACAAGGTCAGTGTTGAAGCCATCAGGTGCTCCTCAGGAGAAAGTTGGGATTTTGAAATATAACACCTATTTGAGGTCAAGTATTCGAAGTCATTTAATCATTTAAAAACATTTAGAACTGTATTAGAATGATTTCTTTCTAGCAAGTAATAAAGTTTCCTTGTTTCAAATTTTAAAAAGCATCCTCTCAATTACATCAATAAACAATATCATGATGAGCAAAGAAAGCATTTTTATCCACACAACGAAGCTTCTCTAGTTGTTGGCTCAGCATTCAGATTGAATAAGTATGGTGAGTGAATACAACCCTGACACACCTCTCCTGACTTTGAAGCATGTGCTAGTCCCCTGTTCTGGACCCATACCTGCCACTTGTTCCATGTACAAGTTCCACATGAGCACAACGAATTGTTCCAGAATTTCCTGTCTTCTCAAAGCTAACCATAATTTTTTATGATCCACACAAATGCCTGAGCAAATAATTACAGAAACTGGATTACATGAAGAAAAATGCAGCTTCAGGATTGGAGGAAGGCCTATTAACAACCTACAATATGCAGATGACACAACCGTGTTTGCTGAACGTGAGGAGGACTTCAGCATTCAGTATGAATTGTAACTCACGATGAAGAAGACCAAAATCCTCACCACCAAACCGATTGGTGACATCTTGACAAACATTGAAGATGATATGGATCTCATCCTGCTTGAATCCACAATCAATGCTCATGGAAACAGCAGTCAAGCGTTCAGATAACGTGTTTCCTTGGGCGGATCTGCTACTCAAGACCTCTTCCAGCAGGGAAGAGGACTCAGGTGCACCTGACCCAGCTATGGCATTGTCCATTGCCTCATCTGCTCATTGAAGAAGGACCACCAAAGAAGAACCAATGTGTTTGAATTATGGTGCTGGCAAAGAATATTGAAAGTACCATGGACTGGCAAAAGGGTGACTCAGTTTGTCTTGGAGGAAATATAGCCAGAGTGCTCCTTGAAGGCAATGATGACAAGACTTGGTTTCACATCCTTTGGACATGCTGTCAGGAAAGACATTCAATTCTTGGAGAAGGTCATCATGCTGATAAAGTAGATGGGCAGTGTACAAGAGACAGACCCTAGAAAAGATAAATTGACACAGTCACTGTAGCAGTGGGCTTAAACATAAGAACCACTGGGAGAGGGTGCAGAACTCAGGTTGTGTTTTATTCTGCATGACTGTAAGTCAGAATGGACTTGATGGCATCTAAAATCTGTCAAGTTACAGTCTCAGCAATCCACAGGGATGGTTCTGTTCTGTCCTATAGAGGCAGAATTGAGTTAATGGCAGTTAGTTTGGGTTTGGGTTTATACTTTATTGATAGTATTATGTACAGTGCAAAAGTTGCTACTTTTTCAGGTTTGATGTAAACTTTTTTAAAAGTACATATATTGTGATTCAAGAAAAGTATAGACCTTTTGATTTACTTTAATTGTTGCTGAAAATATACTCAGCAAGACATAACAATTTCTGCATGTACAATTCTTCACATTGTGCATTGATTACATTCTTCAAGTTGTACAATTCTCACCTTTTTATAAATTGTTTCTCTTTCATTAACATAAACTCACTACCCCATAATTTCACTACCTGACCTTCCAATTTGATGTTGTCAAACTGGTCCCCTATTGATTGCTTCTCCAGCACAATGCTCAAGCAAACATTCTTTGCTAAATAAGCTAAACTATCATTTGGTTTAGAGAGGCGCTCAAGAGGTATTTTTTTTTTTGCATCACTGCCCTCTGGTGGGAGTGGGAGGCCCAGCCTTGCTCCTGGAGAGCTGCTGCCGAATTTGAAGCGCCAAGCCAGTGGGCCGAAGTCCTGCACTCAACCACTAAGCCAGTGGTGCTCAGCCTAGGGGTATTTTTGACTGATGGTTTAAAGGTAATCTCAAAGCCATTATTTTGGTGGTTCATCCACCTGCAGTGACACTAGAGAGCCTGGATTTCATGATGAGTTGACATCTTATTCCTTGAATTCCCCCTTTTTTTGTGAGATTTGCATGTAGGTTCTTTGATCAAGATCTTTAGTAATGGTAGCTTGTCACCATCGAGTTCTGATTTCTTGCCAAGGAAAGCAGTTATCCATGGAAACAACTAGCCACACCATTTCATGGTCTCCTGTCACTGACTCTTCCATTTCTCCAGCTAAATAAGACACCAATTGTACCTTACCTATTATTTTTGCCACTTCATAAAGGAATTTATCATAAAGAAAATAATGAACCATTGTTACAGGGGATCATGAACATTATAGCATTTTGTACAAAATAGGATGACCCAGAGAACAGATTAATTATGTAGAGAAATGTTTTGACAACTTCTCATAGAGGAATATTTTAGCAATTATATGGAATTTTAATGAATCTAATATTAATCACAGCAGCTTTAAAAGGATAATATAGTTATGTATTGACATGTAAAAGCATTTGGTACAATGTTGCATTTCTTGTATTACAAAGCATTATATAATGTATGCTTTTATTTAGTCTAACAACAACCATAGCAAATAAGGTCAAAGAAAACAGGACTCTTGTCTCAAAAGAGTGCCCTCTCAGGAAGTATTTGTTGGTGGTATTAGTCTGTCTGCCGCGCCTTCTTATTCAATCTGCATTTCTTACCAGGAATTTTACAAGCATGTCCTCTTTCTCAATTTTGTTGCCCTACTCGCAAAACTTCTATTCTACCAATAACTTCATGCTTCCAAGTGACCAGTCTCGCCTCACCCTAATAAAGTCCTAATGCCCATACGATAAGGTGCGAGTTTCTTAGCTTAGATTACCAAACATTTTATAATTTTGCGTCTGTGTACTTTTCCACCTCTTCCCTTGCCATTTTCCAAGACACTCAAGGCATGCCAAACTGCCCACAGTGCCCCAACTATGAATTTTCTGCATAACTACATATCTTTGGCCATAATGTTTCTTCTGCCAGAACCAAACTAAACTTCCTCTATTTATCTGGCAAATTCCAGATCATGGTTTGTAACTCCGCTCCTCAGCTACTTCGCCTCTAGGTAAAGTTAAATGTCTTGCTGTCTGGGTCTCCCTAACTTCTTGGATTCTTCCACAATTCCTTCCCATACATGAGATCTACTTCCAACAGGACAGGAGAGTGTGAGTAGAGACTGTGTATGCCTCTGCCTCAACTTATCTTCCTACTGAACTGACGCTTCTCCTCTGTCTATATCTTAGGGCTTCCCCGTGTTGCTCTGAGACCTGGGACTAATTTCCTCCATCTAAAGCAAAAGTAGAAAATGAGGGCCGTGTGGTGAAATGTTCATAAAGCTTAAATACATTCAGTGCTTACGTGTTGAAATGCACCCTCTTTATGGACTGTTGTTGATAGTTGAGTATAATTATGTCATTGGCAACTTTTGGTCAGAACTGTAAATCTGTTGGAAGTGTTGCAAGTCCTTCAAAAGCAAAGGTCTTGGAACCTTGCTCTATCTCCTGGGGTGGCACCAAGCCCCCAGAGTCAAAAGTCTGTGAGTCCTCCTTGGCTTCTCTTCCACCCCTCCACCCCCACCACATTCAGACACTTAGCAAGCCCTGCCAATTCAACCTCCTAAATAGTTCTGGAATCTTTACTCTTCTCTCCGTCCTTGCTGCCAGTCCCTTAGGACAGGCCCTCTTTCTTTTCTCTGTACGATTCAGCAACAGTCTTCTTACTGGTTTTTTGTCACTCTTACCCTTATCCATGCCCATCAGAGTTAGTTCAAAATCAAAAGTAGAAACCCATTTTCATAGCTGAAAAGTGGGGTCAAAGCTTACTCTCCAGGAGCTCTCACTTTCTCCTCATCTTGAGCCCCTTTCTGTCCGGGTAACTGCTGATTGTCTCAGAGGTCAGTGGTCATTTTGTCTACAGAACTTCCCCGACCAGTCTACGGGAGATGCTCTTCTTTATCTCTCTTACTCTGGCTCCTGTGAATTTGGTTCCAATTCACGGTATCCCCTGTGTGTGGAGGACGATTGCTTCTGAAGGTCTGTAAAGTAGCAACCTGCCAAACTTTTCAGTTAGATGTATCTTTACCAGAATGTTTTTAGGTTAGTTGACACCTTTTTTGTTTTGTTTTGTTTTGTTTAAATCATTTTATTGGGGGCTCATACAACTCTTATCATGATCAATACATATGTCAATTGCATGCAGACTACACTTGCACATTTATTATCATCATTATTCTCGAAACATCCTCCTTCTACTTAGGTCACCGTATCAGCTCCCCATATTTCCCCTCCCTCCCCACTCCCCCTCTCCCATGAACCCTTCATAATTTACAAGTTACTATTATTTTGTCATATCATCCACTTTTTTTGATGTCTGCTTTCTGCACTAAAGTTTGAACAACTTAGGAAAATGTATTTTGGTCTTCTGTATTTCTAGTCCTATCATTGAGCATATGCTTAGGAGGTAAGTGTTGAATAAGTGTACCTGTCCAGTGTTATGAGCATACATCCATCATAGGAGGCTCACCCCACCACTCATCAGTAAGTCTGTCATTCTGTCGTGGCTTTCATGCTGCTGCCGTGCAGAAGCTATGCCACCCATGGTGATCAGGTTCCAGCAGAGCTCAGAGGTCAGAACGGACTGTTCTGCCCCCTTCTAAGGGATTCGCCACTCAAACCCTAGTAAATAGCAGTGAAACCTGTAGAATAAGGAAGTCTGCAGAAGTAATATATTTGCATAGTGATGTTGTTGACAAATCTTGAAAGTATCCTGGACTACCTGAAGAACAAATAAGTCTGTCTTGGGGGACAGTAAGAATGTTTCTTTACAAGCAAAATTTCGTCTCACACACTTTGGTAATATTATCTCTCTCACTACCATTAAATTGATTCTAACTCATAGAGACCCTATAAGACAGGGCAGAACTCCCCCTGTAACTCTTTTTGGAAGTAAGAAGCCTCATCTTCCTCTCATGGGGCAGCTGATAGTTTTGAAGTGCTGATCTTGCAGTTAGTAAAGAAATCCCTAGAAAATGATATTATGCTTGATAACGTAGAGGCCCAAAGAAAGTGGAAAGCCCTCGGCAAGATGAATGGATAGAGTGGCTGTCCTGTTGTACCTATGTTGTATTGTAACTATGACCGCCACAAGCCAGAGCCCACGACACGCACCCTAACAGAACACCTGGAGGATCACGGACCAGAAGTAAAGGATGAGGCCAAAGAGGTGAGGAAACGGGTTGAAGGTCCCGTGCAGAAGTCCCAGTAAGAGTGACATATGTCTAAACTCAGACAATGACAGAGAAGAAGGAAAAACAAGGTGATGGAAATGATGATTGGTTTGGCTGTATGGGGAAATGAGAGAATCTAGAATTCCTTAAAGGTTTCTGGGCTTATCAGTGAGCTCTGTTTTAGATACTTTGATATTGAGGTACTCAGCATATTGATTGAATTTGTCCAAGAAAAAAGCTGGGTGGGAATCTGGAGAGAGAGAGAAAACTGCTTTGGATAGATAGACTGGGTGCTCGCCAACCTTTATGTACTCTTTGAAGCCGTAGCCATGAGTGAGATCATTGCCATTTGTGGTTGTTTGTGGCCTGGTGGATCAAGTGAGAAGGCAATCAGGACTATGGAGCTTCAGCTATTGAAGGTCCAGATTTAGGTGGAGAAAAAAAACCTGTGAAGTTTTACCGCTTATGCCCCTAGAAAAATTGCTCTCTGAATTTTAGTTTCTGCCTCTGTGAAATAGGAGTATTGCTTTAAGGGAATATTGAAATGATTCAGTGAAGTTTGCATATGTAAAGTCCTTGGTATAATCCCAAGTTAATTGTACTGAAGAATAGTCTGGAAAATATTCCTCAGAATAGGAAAACAGCCTGAAAGCAAATCATTTCTAGTGGTTGCCTTGAAAGGTAAGATTAACATCTTAAGTGTATACCAATCTAGCTTTAATTAATAATAGCAGCTTATATTCCAAATGATTTTTTGGTAGTAACTCCTTTTTTTTTGTTATTTTGTATATTGAGCTTATATATAGCCAACTTGATCATTGCTCTTCTAGTAGGTTGGTCATTGTGTCTTGGATTTTTGAGCTAGACAGTCAAATATACAAGTGATTTTTATTTCTTCCTTCCCAATAATTTATCTCATTTCTTTTGCTGATTTCATTCATTGGCTGAGACATCCAGTACTGATCTCATTAAGACTAAAGATTAATAGAAATTCTTTTTTTTTCTTAAATTCACTGGGAAAACTTTGAAACTTCACCATTAAATGTGTAGTTTGGCTACTAATAACAGGATTGCTTCAGTTTTTCTTTATTTGATATGTGTTTTATTTTTTAATTAAAAATGGATATGAAATATTATAATTTATTTTTTCCTAACCTTTCAAGATCCATGTTTGTTTCTTAGTCTGTTATTGCAGTCCAAAAATATGAGACATAATTCTGCACATGGCTCCTGAGATATCTCTCTACAGGAAGAGGTAGCCTCATCTTTCTTTTGAAGAGCTGTTGGTTATTTCAAACTGCCAACTTTGTGGTTAGCAGTTCAACGCTTTAACCCATGTGGCACTAGAGTTCTTATTAATGTCGCATATTGTCTTCAAAGATTTCCTAATATTGAAATAGTCTCATCTTCCTAGCATCTTTGGTCTTGATCATTATTTTAATGTGCTTTTGAAATAGGCTTGTTTGCATATTTTTTAGAGTTTTATACCTATGTTCCTAAGTAAGATAGAATATAACATTGTTCTCAAATTTTATTGTATGTGAAAATTTACATTTGTATGTTTAAGAAAAATGTAGGTTTCTAGACTGTATTCAGATGAAGTCTTGGAATCTGCATTTTGACAGTACCTGAGGAATTCTGATACATGTCTGAGAGGCACACTCAAAGAAGCACTGACTTAGATGTGAGTGAGGTTGGGTAGGTGCACATGCTCAGACCCTCGCACACCATGTTCACCTGGCTATAATGCCCAGATTATGTTTACCCTCTACGTTTGTTTTGTTCTTATTGCAATGTCGGTGAAAGTTTAGCACAAATCATGTTTCCATTCTGCAATTCACACATATTTTGTTTTGTGTCACAAAGTTGAGTCCTCACAAAGTTACTGCTCTCTTCCTACTTACCCTCTGTATTTACCACTTCCATTTATCTTTCCTGACTCTTCCAGTTTTTTGAGCTTTATAGCTGGGCAAATGCTGTCCTTTTGATCTTAGGTGATGGATTGTTCTAAGGAGTATATCTCTCCCTCTTGTTACTGTTCACCTGAGTGATATATCATTTGGCTGGAAGTTGGTCCACAGGGTAGGTTCAGTTTCACATTTGAAGGGTGTCTGTGTGTTCCAGTCTCAAGGATTCCACCAGCCTCTATCCGATCAGGAAGCTAGGTCATTTTTATGATTTTTGAGTTTTGTTCCATATTTTTATCCCACTCTATACAGGACCTTCTAATATGACCTTCTTCGAAACAGTTGGTAATGGTAGTTGGGTACTATCTAGTTCTTCTGGTCTCAAGATTGGGCAGGCTGGAGATTGTGTGGTCAATTAATACCTTGGACTAATTATTTCCATGTGTCTTTTATTTTCTTCACTGTTTGTTGCTCCAGATGGGCAGAGACCAGTAGTTACACCTTAAATTTCCACTTGGGAACATTTAATACCCCAACAGCTGCTCGCTAGAGCATAGTCTTTGTGGACTATGATAATAGTTGACCTCAATGTCTCCCAAGACTGTGACACTGTGTCTCCATGCCCAATGACTTATTCCCTCAAAATGTTTGGTTTGGACTAAGAGATTTACATGATTTTGCCTCATGTATGCTCTACTATATTCATAAATATATTTGTGTAGCTCATTTCTATCTTTTTGTATGTTTGCTGTTAAAACTTCCATTTGGGTTTTGTAAAAATGACTAAAGTTATTTTATAGCAATAACAGCTCAGAAAAACATTTCAAATATGGGTGCCAGTTAATAAGAAAGAAAAGCACTCTTCTCATTTAAGATGAAGAACAATTAGTATATAAATAAGACTTTTCACATTATGTAAACCCTTAATCCATAGAGACTTTTGGTTGTTATTGGAATAATTGAGGCTAGTAAAATTATTTGCAAATCAGCAACCAAAGATTATAAGGACCAGCATCAATAA
>PVJH01039768.1:0-16246 GCA_004026705.1 Nesogale talazaci | reverse complement strand
CCACCCCCGACAGACTAGTTAAATCCTCATCTCTTACTTCACCTATTGGTGTTCCTCTTATTTTAGGGAGACCAGCTGAATGCCACCCACAGGGTAAGGCAGAAAGAACACTAGTGCCACCACCTGGATGCAGGGAGAATGAGGCACCATACAAACAGGAATTATCGCTACATGTCCAAGAGTGAACCATTTCAATGGAGTCATTGCCTTTCCCTTTTCACGTCTTGTGATTTTTCTGTCTTCCTATTTTTCTTCGACCCTCCCCACATTTCCTGCATATCTGCATTCGTTCCCTCTCGTTTTGCCTGTTACCCCGGTTTAGGAATGGCGAGGACCCACTCCATGTTGGAAAATGAGTCATGTCTAGATGCAGACTTACATGCTCTTCTGAATAGATAGGAAAAACATCTTGGCGAGGCTCCTCTGTGTGCCCCAAGATAGATTCTAACAGAATATTAACTCTGTAACCAAGGGCATATGTCAGCAATCTTTTCTTTCTACGAAGAAAGAGTAAAGCCTTTGTCTCTCTTCTGACATGGAAGCTCTACACAAGGACCATGATGCAAAGTTCTATCCTATGTGATGTATTCGTACAGTTCATGCCAGCCAAGGATTTACAGTAATTCATTTCAGATATTTCTTAGAGCAATAAATAGCATCGAGAATTAACGTTGCAGCCTCTTTTGAGACTTCCCCCTAGGTATTTAGTTCCCCAAAGGTCTAGGCTCTACAGGTAATTATAGATGTTATTCAGATCCCATGAACTATGTCATGCATTATTCTTGGTAACAATTTGGAAGTAAGGAGGAAGAAAGGAATTTGGCTGTCTCAATTGAGGCTAGTTTTTAGTTGAATGGTTAAATAAGCAATTCTGGTACAGAATATTCAATTTCAGTACTCCACTGAGGAGTTCCATAGAACCTAAGGATCTTAAGCCGTTTGATTAAGGACCACAAACTGGCAGAAGGAGAGCGAAGCAATTTGAGGATCCCCTCCCCTGGGCTCCACCACTTGTTTGTTATGCTGTGTTAGATTGTTGCTGTGATCCTTGAAGCTATGACACCAAGATTTCAAATAGGGTCACCCAAGGTGAATAGTTTTTAGCAGAATTCCCAAATGAAGAACAGACTCCAAAGGGGGAATAGGTTGTCTGCTTCTGAGGAGTAACCACTTTATGAACAGCAGTGGAACAGCTATAGTGCCAGACCATGAGCTTCTCAGGCAAAAAGTCACTCAAAATACAGCTGAGGAAGTGCTACCTCCTCAAAGTAGAGTTGACTTTAAGGACGTGGATGGAGTAGAACTTGTGGACCTTATATTAACTTGTGGGCTCTACATGTTGGAGCATGACTCAAAGTGAGAAGAAACATCCATTAATAATCCTGATGTTGAACCTATGAAGTACGAATGGAGGAAAATTGGAACTCAGCAAAAAATGAAATTAAACACATAAAAATGGATATCCTAGGCATCAGGGAGCTGAAATGGAGTTGTATTGGTCATTTTGCCTCAAATAATCATCTAGTTTACTGATGTCAACTTCCGCATTCTGAAATGGACCAAATATGAAATCAAGATTTATCAGTAGTTATTTATGATTGGAATGCAAAAGTTGGAAACAAAGAGCAGGATCAGTAGCTAGAAAATATGGCTTTGTGATAGAAATGAAAATGCAGGCTACTTGGAAGTATTTTGCAAGATCAATGACTTTTTCCCATCACGTATCTGGTGAAGAAATGATAAAGTCAAACAGCTGAATAGAAAATTTCAGAGGGCAGGACAAAGCAAAATATTAAAATGTGCAAAGACCTACCATTAGAAAATCAAAATGCATGAACACACTAAGGATATCAGAAACTGCAAGAATTCAAGAAAAAAACTGAAGCTTCAAGTTGCAATCTTGAAAGACTGGGCAAAAAATAGGAAGCATCAAGAAGAGGAAAAAATAAATAAAGTCTTTTTTTAAAAAGAGGAGCTTGTATCAAGGGCTCAAGTGGAAATATTGGGAAATGTATGTGGAAATATGTGTGCAAATGTGCTTGATACAAATGAGGTACTGAATGTTATAGTAGCTGTAAGAGCCCCCAATAAAATTAAAAAAAAAAAAAGACTTCCAGGCGATAATTTTTAGTCTAAGATTTTAAAATGATCTCAATACAACAGTTGAGGGGCTCTTCCAACCTCGATGGCTTCAGAGGAGTCCATGAAAGTTTTCAATTATCTGAATTCTTTTTTTAATCAGGATTTTATAGAACCTTTGATCCAAATCCCCAGTAATGGTATCCAGGTCATCCATTTTCTTCAAGTCTCAGGACAAAGGAGGCAGCTGTCCATGAAGGCAATTGAGCATGCATTCCAGTTCCTCCCCCATTCATCACTCTGCTCCTCTGCTTCTAAAGGAGATTATAGATCATCATTGTACCTCATATGGCTACTTTCAAGCTTTTAGCACAGTAACTCTCAACCTTCCCAAAGCCGTGACCCTTTAATACAGTTCCTCATGTTGTGGTGACCCCCAACCATAAAATTATTTTCGTTGCTACTTCTTAACTAATTTTGCTACTTCTATGAACCATACTGTAAATATCTGATGTGCAGGATGCATTTTCATAGTTACAAATGGAACATAATTAAAGCATAGTAATTAATCACAAAAAAAAATAAATAAAGTCACCTTACCAAAAATAACTGGTTGACTTAGTATCCTTTCAGGAGGTAGGATAGGAGCAAGCAGTGGTGCTGAAGGAAGAAGTTCAAACTGCACTGAAAGCATTAGCTAAAAACAAGGTTCTAGGAATTGATGGACTAACAATTGAAGCGTTTGAAAAAGCTGAAGAAACACTGGAAGCCCTCACTTGTCTATGCCAGCAAAGTTAGAAGACAACTACTTGGTCTACTGACTGGAAAAAGGTCTGTATTTGTGCCCATTTCAAAGAAAAGTGCTATAGCAGAATGCTCATACGATAGACCAATGTTCTGCTATCGTATGTAAGTAAGATTTTTCTGAAGATCACTCAACAAGTGTTGCAATAGTCCATTGACAGAGAGTTTCCAGAAGTTCGGGTGGTATTCAGAAGAAGACATGAAGCAAGTGTTATCCTTGTTGTTAGGTTGGATTGACTAGAGAAACAAACCTGTAGAAACCTGTAGAGCTTTATATCAAGAGATCATTGGATATCGAATAAACATCCCAACTCAGTCCAGCTTAATATTTAGCCCACAGGTTTAATAGCTGCATGAGTCATTTTCTTGATATACCATTTAATATATAATCATTTTTTGCTTCACTAGAGAGCATGGCAAATGCACTAAATATTTCATTTTTATTTTACTTGGGTTTACAATTAAAGTTCACTGAGGCAGCGGTTAAGAAACCAGATGGCATACTGCACTGAGCACATCTGCTGCAAAAATATTCAAGAGCAAGGATGTCCCTTTGAGGATAAAAGAGCACTTGCCTACAACTGTGGTCTTTTCAGTCACCTCATATGCATGTGAAAGTTGAAGAATGAAGATCGAAGGTTTAAGAAAAATTGATTCCCTTGAATTATGCTGTTGGCAAAAAAAAGTGAAAATTACCATGGACTGTCAAGAACAAACTATCTTAAAATGGAGTCCTTTTAGAACACCAACTGTGTGATAAAAAAATTGCAAAAACTAAAATCTAAGACCACAGGAGTGAATTGCATATGAGCTTCATTTTGGAGCACCCAATTTATAGAAGATAATGGGTGACAATGAAAACCCCAAATCCATTTATACGTAGAGTCACCGCATGGATTAGGAATCCATTGAACTCCCTCACACCTTTCCTCTGATGTGAATACTCTTGTTCTCAGACAGAGTAGATTATTGCAGATATAGTTAGCTTAAAATTAACAGTTAACCATTTGTTTTCCCTTCTGACACATTCTTAACTTGTTTTAGTTCCTATTATTTTTGTTTCTTTTTGGATTGAAACTTTTCTGTGTTTTCATTATATTGTCTTCCACAGGGATTTTGGTAGAATTACCTTGATATCAAATGCAGGATAGGTAAATCTGTAGAAATAGTAACTGGAATAATAGCGCCTTACAGCTATGGCCGGGAAAGTTGAGGGAAATGTGAAGCTAAAAATAATGGGTATGAGAATGGGGAAAATGATCTAAAATCGATTGTGGTGTTGATTGCTCTTTAAGATATTTAAACCACAGAAATTCATTTTACACACATGATATGTCAATAAAACAGTAAAGAAGGGGGTGGGGTGGGGAGAATGTGCCTTAGAAGTTTGCTGAGGGACCTTGGCATCTACTCATTTTACATCTGCTGTACAAAGGAGCCCCGGTGGCACAGTGGGTTAGGTGTGGGGTTGCGAATTGCAAATTCAGCAGTTCAAATTCAAACCAATCAGAAGCTTCTTGGGAGAAAGATCAGCCCTTTGAGTCCTTTTTACTAACTTATAGTCTTGAAAGCTCAAAGCAGGCAGCTCTGCTCTATTTTTTCGGGTGGTTGTGCGTCAGAATCAACTCAGTGACAACTTTTTTCCCCTGTAGAAAGGGCTCATGAAACAGGTGACTACTTAGGTTTTCTCTAGCACTACCTTTTTGGCATTCACTAATTCTAGTAATAAGAATCTTCTAGACTATCTGAAGATTCTATTATAATTGGCCTCTCTGATGTTCTCTGATGTTGAAACAGGGGAAAACACATAACACAAATTCAAGAGGGCAGTCCCAAATGATATAACACATATGAGATAAACCAAGGAGCAGGAAGATTACCAAGGAGTAAAGCAGTTCTTTCAGTTCATGCCAATAATGTGCATTTTTCAAAAATGAGGGTGAGACCAGTATATATGCAGTAAGTATTGTTGTGAGGTGCCATCAATCAGCTTTCATTCTCAGTGAAACCCTACCCGTCCTCGCAATTGTTCTTATGTCTGAGCCCAACATTGCACCCAATGAGTCAGTCCATCTTGTTGAGGACCTTCCTCTTTGTTGCTGCTCCTCCGCGTTACCAAGCATGCTGTCCTTCCCCAGGGACTGACCGCTCCTGATAATGTGCTGAAAGTACCCGAGATGAAATCCCGCCATCCTTGCTTCTAAGGAACATTCAGGCTCCATCGTAGCAGCACACGCATCGTCAAGCTTCTTGGGTTCTCAGTTCAGTAAGTAGGCTGAATAAATTTTTTTTTGATTGAGTCATTTTTTTGTTTATCTCACACCTTTTCTGATGTTACACCCTGCAGCTTTCCCTTTTTCTGTGCATATAACAGCATCTTGGTCCACGGACAGGTTCCATATGCTCTAGACATGCTCTAGAATTCCCATTCTTCATAGGAAGTTATGAATGCTTTTACACAGACAGTAAAACACAAGAAAATATCTTAGTTTACTCAGTAGTCTCAGCTTTCAGTCAAGATGCATGTGACATTGGCCATCATTTGCCTTGTGCCATATGCTCTTCTGAATGTGCTTACATTTTTGTATATGTACAAGCTCTTCCTGTCATTATACTGCTGCAAGTGTTGATGAATGATCATCAGAATAATTTTACTTGCATGTGATATTAATAATGCTGCTTGATAATTCCCCACTCTCTTGGGTCACCTCATCTTTTGCAATGGGCACAGATATGAATCTCAGGCAGTCAATGAACCAGGTACTCTTGGCTATGCCAAGACTGGTGAGTGCTTTCAATATTTCATCAGCTTGTTGAAACATTTAGATCGGTACTCTATCCATTCTTGGAGGCTTGAGTTTTATGTTTTTGCCTTAAGAACAGCTTGGAATTTTTCTGTTAATCTATTCATTCTTGATCATAGGCTACCTCTTGAAATGAGTGAATGTCAAACAGTTCTTTTCGGTTCAGTGATTCTGTATATGCGCTTTATCATCTTTTGACAATTCCTACATCTTTTAATATCTTGGCCATAGAATCCTTCAGTGTAGCAACTTGAGGCTTCAACTACAACTTGTGATCTTTAATCTATTTCCAGAGCATCCTTAAAATCAAAGGAATCCCAAAGTTCAATGTTGTTGCTAAGTGTGATCAAGTCAGTTCTAATCCAAAGCAGCCTTATGCACAACAGAACAGAAGTGCCCCGTCGTCACAATGGTTCCTCTGCTTGAGTCCATGGTTGCCTCCAGTGTGTCCATCATCTTCTCGAGGATTTTTTCTTCGTCTGAAAACTGTGTACCATGGAAGATTGCGCTGCTATTTGTAATACTGACAGCATCATTTTCAGCACCACAGCACCATACAAGCACTTACAGTACAAGAGACTCACAAAGAAGTGGTGATTTTTTAACGTCCATCCCTGCTAGCGGCCTAGTGGGTTACACATGGGTCTGCTCACTTCCAGATTGGCAGTTCGAAATCACCAGCTGCACTGAGGAAGCACAACGGAACTTTCTATTTCCCTAAAGAGTACAGTTCTCATCCCATATACATGTGAAAGTTGAACACCAAATAAGGATGGCCAAAGAAAAATGGATGCATTTGAACCAGGATAGTGACAAAGAATATTGAAAGTACTGCAGGCTGTCTTGGAAGAGATACCATCAGAATCCTCTCGAACTGTAAGGAGTGTGAGACATTACCTTGTGTGCTTTCATCAGGAACCTTACAAGAGAGACCAGCCCCTGAAGAAGGACACTATGTGTGGCCAAGGGGAGATGCAGTGAAAAAGAGGAGATGGATTGGCACAATGACTGCAGCAATGGGCTCAAACATAGAAAGAGTTGTGCGGATGATGCAGGAGCAGGTGGTGGTTCATTCTGTTGCAAATATTGTTGCTATGAGTTGGAAACAATTGGAGGGCACCTGAAAACAATAACGGCATAGAGTCCAGTCTCAGAAGCCCACGAGGGCTGTGCTCCCTGGTGCTGTGGGATGGCTATGAGTCAGAATCCACTCAGGACCAGAAAGTTTGGACGTATTTTGTGGATCTGTTTCCACATATTTCCATCGTTAAGATGCTCGGTGCCTTTGAGCAATGACTTCTCAATCCCCTATTTCTGATGAACGCAAACCCAAACCAAACCAAGCCCATTGTCTTGGGTAGAATCTAACTCAATGTTCCAAACTTTGGGCTCGATACAGTTAACTCAGGCATTCTCAAACGATGGCCCGTGGGCCACATGTGGCCCACCAAGGACGTTTATTCAGTCGCCGGGTTTTTTTTGCCGCCGTGGCCCATCCTGCTTAGCAGCCTGGGCTGGTAGTGAATTTGTTCATAATTTTTTGTCTTTTTTTTATAGTCTGGCCCTTCACTGGTCTGAGGGACAGTGAACTGACCCCTTGTTTGAAAAGCTTGAGGACCCCTGCTTTATTTATTCTACATATTTTGTCTAAGTTGGATTATACAATGTTTGCCCATTTGTGATGACTTACTTTACTTCCCCGGGAAGTTTTGATGCCTGGACCGATTATCCAAGAGACATCATCAATTCGTTTATCAATCTATAAGTGATTATTCAACTCCTGGTGTGAGTTAATTCTTAAGGACAATGCAGGGCATATCATTCTTGTCCTCCTGGTGCTCACAATCTTCCAATTTGGGCAGATGTATCCAGTTTTGTTTAACACAGAATTTTCAGAGTTGCTGCTGACAGATATCAATGGTTGTTAGACCAGGAGAAAAGTTATCAATTGAAAAGTTGGTAGAGTTATTTGACCAATGAAAAGACACAGGTGGAATAATTAGTTAACCAATCCTCATATGAGAAAATGTTGCTAATAGGATTGGGAAATTGTCTTAATGTTAAAAAAGGTGAACTGAAAATGAGTTTCCAGAATGATTTTAACTGTGACACACAGCAAAAGAAAAGAAGACCATTTAACTGTGTTAAATGTGAATAATGGTTATTTTTGGAATGATGTTTATTTACATCAAGGGTACAGTTCTTTTAAAATCAGGTGCAAGTAGATTTTTTTTTAAATAGCAGACCAGTAAAGTGGCTAGTGTAAAATTTTATAAAAATAGAATTGAAAAACATTTTATTGGAGACTTATCCAGCTCTTATCATAATCCATAATCCATCCATTGTGTGTCAAGCACATTTGTACACTTGTTGCTCTCAAATATGTGTACATATTCCTAAAAATAATAGCCAAGTGCACATGGTATAGGAGACCTGGGTGGCATTGCAGCTCCACCTTCAAGGTCAGCAGTTTGAAACCACCATCGGCTTTGCAGGAGAAAGACAGCAAAGAAAGCAAAGAAAACATTTGCTTTCTACCTGAGCCCTTGGTATCAGTTCCTCATTTCTCTCCCTCTTTTCCTCCCTCCTCCCTCCCTCACAAACCCTTGATAATTTATAAATTATTATTTTGTCCTAAAAGCCCATCTTACTTACTTTACCTGAGATGAATGCTATTGTGCCAAAGTACTGAAGAACAGCATACCAGGCATGTGGAATTAGAGGGCTGTACTAAAGTTTATAAAAATAATCCCTGCATCAGAAAGCCTGGGGTGTCAGAGGACTGGGGAAAAGGAAATGTGACCCTGAGACTGGGCCAGGATTTTGCTCAAATGTTTGTTAATTTCCCACTAAGAATGCTATTGCTGTGCCTGATAACCATGTGATGTCTGCCCCTGGCATTGTTCTCCCTGACAGCGAGATAAATGGAGGGAGATATGTAGCAGTCAGTTACGGAGGAAGCGCTGGTGGAAGGGAGAGAGAGAGAGAGAGAGAGAGAGAGAGAGAGAGAGAGAGAGAGAGTGTGTGTGTGTGTGTGTGTGTGCAGGGCTGGGGGAGGGGGAGCATTTCCCCCAGCAACAGAAGAACGGAGAATCCCATGTCTTTAAGTCTCAAGTGTTTACGGGAATTGCAGAGTAAAGTAAGAAAGTCTTTTAAATTTAGTTTTCATCTATGTGCTGGTTAGTCTTCTTGCTTTTATATGTTTCTTGAGATTTAATTACTATATAAGGAAACAGTCCGTGAGACTGGGATAAGCTTTTAGACGTTGGTGACTTTCAGCTGGTTTTTGCCTCTTGTTAAACATCAGGAGTTTTACCTTATTTTTACATCATGCCACAAGTTGGTATAAAAGAAAAAAAATCACCTGTGCTTGAGAACCATGGTTGATTAAAGAAAAAATTACCCATGCTTAGGATAGTTGCATCTTATAAAATGAGATGTGTACATATTCCTAAAAATAATAGCCAAGTGCACATGGTATAGGAGACCTGGGTGGCATTGCAGCTCCACCTTCAAGGTCAGCAGTTTGAAACCACCATCGGCTTTGCAGGAGAAAGACAGCACCTCCTACTCCTGTAAAAAGGCACAATCTCAGCAACACACAGGGGCAGTTTTACACTGTCCTATAGAGTCCCTGTGATCCGTGTCAGACTCGACTCCAAGGCAGTGAATTTAGTTTGGGGTCCGTTTGGTACGTGGCAGCGTCTAGAGCACAGAGAGGTTAAGGTGCTCACCCAGGGTCGCTCTGTGTTAGTCTGGGTAGACTTGAGAAACAAATTCATAGACACGCATATGGATATAAGGGAAAAGTTTATATACAAGAAGAATGGAACATTGAAAAAGCATCCCAGTACAGTCCAAGGTCATAAGTCCGATAATAGCTCATATGTCCAATACCAGTCTATAATGTCTCCTTCCCACTCACGAAGTCACAGGCCAGTGGGTGCAGAGTCCCAGTGCCGGCAAGGTCCCCTCATGGCTTCTCATTTCTAGGGCTCAGGGTCCATCAGCAGTATCCATTGGCAGTAGAAACATCTCAGCACTGGCAGGATTCTCTCTGTGGCTTTTCCGGCTTCAGAGGTCTGGTTCCATCAGGGTAAGGCTGTGTGACTTCTCCTCCGGCTCTTCCAGTTCCTTGGATACTGCCATCTTGTCTTGTGAGTGGGGCTACTCTGAACAACTGGGAAAAATGGTCTCTCATCTCCATGAGGGAAATATTGTGAGATTTCCCAGAAGTCTCAGGAGAAAGCCATGGCCATACGGAGGCCTCATTGGCTACTCGATGGCTGTCACCAGATTAAAGGCTAGACTCCACCCCTACATCTCCATCATGAAATTGACATCTCAAATACATGACCATCACAGCGGCCATTACATCAGCACGATGCGTGGCCACACTGTGTGCAACTAAACAAATAGCTGCCCAGGTCTGTACCTTCCCCATCATCAATAGCAGATTGGAATGTTGTGATCCACTGCGGGGGGTGGGGGGTGTTTTAAGACTTTTCTGCTTCCTTTTAGTCTGCAAGTTCCACTGAGGGCTGACACTCAACTTTAGAACCTTCCATATGGTATGGTGACTTTGATGGTGGGGGGGGGGCAGGAGGCGAGGGTAGGGGGCTGTGCTCACATCACTGCCATTCTTTTCTCTGTATACTTCTGCGTGATTTAAATGGATTGTTTTTCAGAGCATATGTTGTCATTTTTTTTTTTTAAAGAAAAATCTTCAACGCGCAGTGCCAGGGAGCACAGTCCGGCCTTGTTCCTGTAGGCTGTCATTGTGACATTCTCTAGTGGGGACAAGCTTGAGAAGAAGGATCTTTGCCCAGGGAGCAGAGGGTCCTGGAATGCCAGTGTGGCTTTCGGAACACAAAGCCCCCGTCTGTGTTAGAAATGCTTTGTATTTCTCTCACACCTAATCTGAGTTGCTTTGAAGGCCAAATAAACATTTATGTATCCTCAAAGCACCCGGTGAGCTCCCTGGTGCGGTCTGGGAGGGTGTGGGGTGGAGTGGTGATAGCCCAAGATGAGCTCTTCCCACACGAGGGCCTGCAGCCCCTGGAGGGAAATTGTTGACGCTCTGTATGCTTTGGAGAAGCCCCATCACATAAAGACATCATCATCCTCATCATCATCATTTCCAGCCTCAAAGGGATGCTATTAATTAGTCATAAAAAAATTTAAGTGCTGGAGAATGCCAGAGACTAAGAACAGAATGAATGGGAAGTTTTACCCAAATGGTATAGCAGGGGAGTTCTGAAGAGGGAGGAGGCGAAGAGACAGTTACTAGAGGAGGAGGAGGAGGAAGAGGAGGAGGTGGTAGCTGAGGGCCGAAGGGAGAACAGAATGGTCACTGTCCTGGCTCTCAGTTCCCTCTCCTAACCACAGCAGCCCACGGTGCCTGCCTCCAGTAATTAGAAATTACTTCAGCACATAAACAGGCACTTTATAATGTTTTCTTTTTACAATGGGCTGCACGCTTCTCCTTTCCACAGGGAGTGGGGACCCAGTGTCGGCTTTCCACTGTCCTTACGGCCTTCTCAGCCGGGGGGTCCTGTGGCCCCCACCCCCACCGCGTACAGAGAAAGCAGCAGCCACACAGAAACATCTGCTCTTAGCATGGCCTCCTTCCAGTGGTCCGGGCTCCGAAGGAGCGGGTAGAATGGCCTCCTTCAACATAAATCACCACTGACTTTGGACGGGACTGCGTTCTCAGCCGCCACCACCGTGCCCCCACCCCTTCCTTTCCCCCCCTTCTCCCATCAACAAGTTTCAGAAAGTTCTCTTCATAGAAAGCCTCATTATTGACCCGGACACTCTCACTCAGAACACCCTTACCAGACACACTCCATCCAGTGGTGAGTGATAACAACTCTGTTTGTGTTTAATTAGCTTTTGGTTTAGGGGGCAGTTTGTGTTGAGGGTGTGGCTGTTTTAGTTGGTCATGCAGTTGACAGAAATATATGCATATTGGTGTGGTTCCTCTGTGCGTGCCCTCTCAAGGCTCTGTGCTGGAAGGTGCAGGGCAGTCCCTCCTTGCTCGACTCAGTGGAGGCAAATGCTAGAATGTTCATGTGTTGATTTCACCCCATAAAATTGGAAGGCTGGTGTTTGTTCTTGCTTCTTAGATACCTGCCTGGGCCAATGTCCACAGTGCCTATCATTAGGCAGAAGGGCGCTTATCAAAGTGCTAGAGGAACCAGAGTGCCTGCCACATTTCACAGGACATTGTGAGAGAGGGACATTGTGGAGGCTGCCTCCCAAGGACCTGGCCTCCTGCCCTGACCCTAAGTGTCATCTGCTTATTTCTTGGGTGTCCGTTCCTCATAGGATCCATGTCATGACTTATATTCACCAAAATATCTAAAATAGGAACATGATTACAATGTAGGGAATGCTTTTTGCTAAAAGAAGCAGACATAACAGAATGTACTCATCGAAAGGTGTGTTGTCCTTTTCAAGGTAATCATTTTTGAATGTTGTAGATGCAGTCTAAAATGGGCGGCATTATGTAATATATTTGAGAACTTTGGAACGGACTGAGACATAGTATATGTAAAAACAAATCCAAGTGGTAATTTTCTTAATTTTAAAAGCTGTATTCATAGAAAGTTATATTTGTAAAAATTGTAAACAGTTGTGTTTAAGGTATTTCTATTAAAACTGTGGATCTGGACCTTGTTCCTTAATGTTTCCTATATTTTTGTGTATAATTCTAAAATCTAGGGAGAGGCATGGCTAACATTTATACATACTATTTATTTCTGGCTCCCACCCCCTTACTTGTAACCTATTATTTAAAATCAATGATTATGAATCTTTCCCCCTCCTAGATTACCATATATACTTATGTATAAGCTGAGTTTTTCAGCACATTTTTAAGCAGTTTTTGTGGTAAAATTGGGTGCCTCAGCTGATATTTGGGTCAACTTACATTTGAGTATATACGGTAATCTTGATCTAAATCCATTTGATTGAATTCAGCAAATATTTACTGAATGTCTCTACATGCAAGGAGCTGATTAAGTGGAATAAAAAGATTAAGAAGATGAATTGAGATTTGACTTTTAAAAGAGACCATCACTGGTACAGAAGGCCATGCCAAATGGAACTGCAAACATAGTTGCAAAATTGCAACATCTTTGGAATAGGTGTACGGTCTCCTCAGATGGCACACTGAAGGGGATAGTAATATGATTGTGCAATTCCTAAGATGCTTTTTTTTTTTTGGTATCCCTGCCCTCTGGTGGGAGCGGGAGGCCCAACCTTGTTCCTGGAGAGCTGCTGCTGGATTTGAACCGCCAAGCCGGTGGGCCGCAGCCCCGCACTCAACCACTACGCCACCGGGGCTCAGCCCTACGGTGCTTATAGATGAAGATAGCCCGTATCATATGCTAAGTGGTGGTGACCGATAGCAGCCACTCCCGCTCAAAACTAGAACCAGCATGATGCTAAGGTGAAACAAAACAAAACAGATGTGTGTTGTTATTGCTGTTAGGTGCCATGGAACAGTTCTTACTCAAAATGCACGACAGAACAAAATAGGGCCTGGGCTTGTGCTAGTCTCACAAAGCTATTGCATTTGAGCCCACCCTTAAAGCCATGGAGTCAGTGCGGCTCACGAGACTCGTCTTTTCCCTGACTCTGCCTTCCGTTCAATCACATGTACAAAGGGCATGAGACAAAGTCTTGCCATCCATGCTTTCAAGAAACATTCCAGCTCCTTCCTAGACAGATTTGTTCATTCTTCTTGTAGTCCATGGTAAAGGCAACTCTATTCCGGTGTGCCACAGTCATTCCTGGACGTAAGTAATAAGAGGACATATTTTCTCTTAGGACTGGTTTGAAGGATAAATGAGTGATCTCCCTAAAAATAGAGACTCATGATGTTGGCATTTTCCCTCATGACTCTTGGTCCTCAAGAGATATTGTTAGTTAGCTGAGCCCTGGTGGTACTGTGGTTGTGTGTGAGACTGTGGCCCATATGGTTGAGGGTTCAAATCTAGCATTAACTCTCCAGGAGCAAGGCTGGGCTTCCTACTCCCACCAGGGAAGTGATATGAGAAAAAAAAGAGAGGGACTGTTAGTATTAGCAAGTGTTATTTATTGGTGATGCATAGTGGTTGGTTCTGATGCATAGTGACCCAATGCACAGCAGAACAACAACAACAACAAAATCCTCACAATTCATTCAAGATTTGAGTCCACTGTTGTGGCCACTATACTGTCCATCCGGTTGAGTTTTCCCCTTTTGCACTGACCCTTTCCTTTCCCAACTGTGAAGTCCTTTATCCCAGGATTGGTCTTCAAGGTCGGTGAGATGAGCTTCTGTCTTCCTCTCTCCTAAGGAGTATTTCGTCTATAATTCTTTGAAGATAGACTTGCTCATTCTTTTGGCATATTCGATATATATATTTTGCCGATGCCATCAAAGGCATCCGTTCTTCTGTGATCATTCATTGACCAAATTTTACATGCTGATGAGGTGACTGAACGTAGTTATCTCTGCCTTAGTCCTCAAAGTAACATCTTTGCTTTAAGTAGATAATGTATAAAATAACGGACAGTGGAAATGACTTATAAGAGAAAGGCAGATTGAAGAAATGAATTCTTACTAATAAAAGTGAGTAAGACAGTCAAATAGAGATAATTCCATTTCTCTAGTAAGGTGGTTTTAAGAATTAAATTACTTCATACCTATTACTTCCTATACTGCATGCATATTAGGAATTCACTCCTGATGAGCAGAAAAGATATTTGCCAAACAGTCACGAAACAACTTTGAAAAACATTATCTACTTATTCAAGTCATTTGACAAATTAGAGCACATATAGTAAATCAGGTACTATACTAGTGGCAGGGAATAATAATGTTCCTTTCCTTAAAATTGTTCATCATTCCTTTTCTTTTTTTGCCCGTAGGGGTAGAAAAACATTAAATGACATTATAACTACAGCACCATGAGTAGGAAACTGCAGAGGGACATACATTAGATAGGGACTAACCTAAAAATCCTCTTTGCTGAAATGACACCTAGGTTTTAGGTGGGGTGATATGTGAAACACGGAGAATAATAATACGATTCTATACCACAGCGCAGTCTAGTCTACTTATCGTGACACTTAACTCTCATATAAATATATGGCCAAATTTTGTATGGAGGTGGTTTCTGTTATATGCCACTAGGTCAATTTTGATTCATAGCAACCTTACATGACAGACTAGAATTGTCTCACAGGATTTTCTGGTCTTCGTTTTACAAATTTGCTGGGGGTGGGGTGTTGGAATTATCAATGTTCACATTAACATCCAAAGGCTTCTGCTACCCTGTTTTAGAATGAAGGTGAAAAGCCTTCTATTCAGATTGTGGCATGAGTTAGTCACCCAAACTTCTTGGTACTTGTTCATCTGATTTTCAAAGCATAAAAATAAATCCCAGTGTAAGGTCCATACCACAATGTCTTGGTTTGCTAGTACAATCTCATTATAACCTTCTTTCAGCTACTTGCTCAGTTGTGACAAATAGACCTCTGGGTAGATTATCTAAGAGATATACTCTATTCACTTCTCTGAACAATCTGCATTCTACCCTTGGATCAACTGCATTTATACACTGTCAGGATCAATTTCAATCAATGGCATAGTTGGAATTGTATCTTATTCCCCTGAACCTCCATTATGTGTCAACTTAGCTAGATGATGATTACCAATATTTTGTGGTTGTTCTCCACTTTGTGAAGCTTTTGAAATCCTAACTTCTATCTGCTAATGAGGTAGGGCCAGTCTGGGATGTGTCTTGAATCACAGACTCACAAGCAGGTATCTTACTTGTATCATATTCTATCTTATAAGAGAGAAAAAGAGTCTATTTTCAGGATTCCTTGGGGTGCCCTTCTAGTTTAAGGAAAGGATGATTCAACTAAGGTGTGGTATAGCACTGAGGAATCATACATCATTCCTTTAGTTCCTCTCTACCCCCCAGCCCCACCAATACTATGACCCAGTTCTAATTTACAAACCTGGCTGGACTGGAGAACACACATTGCTAGAGATAAGAGTTCCTGACACATGGGATTCAGGAATGATAAATCTCTCAGGTACCATCAGTCTCTTCACTACATTTGCTCATGCACATGCCGTGCCTTTGGCCATCGTGTTGGGAAGGTGAGCATCATGAATGCCAGTTTAATAGAACAAAGTAATTTTGCTTTGATGGAGTACTTGAGTGGAGGCCCAATGCCATCTACTACCTTCATACTAATCTATAAATTCATAGATCTATTTCCCCATTGTCATTTATCAATCTATTTATATGCCTGTATTTAGACCTCTACAAATGCCCTTTGCCTCCCAGTTCTTTCTCCTCTATTTCCTTTTACTTACCTCTTGTCCCACTATCATGCTTAGCTTTCATTTGGGTTACAGTAATTCCTCTCAGTTACATTGCCCTTAATCAAGCCCTACTAGGCTTCCAACACCCTCCTCAAAATTGATTTTGCATCACTTGATCGCTTGTTGTTCTCTTGTCCCTGGGTTTGTTAACACACATTTCCCCCCC
>PVJH01039767.1:0-16183 GCA_004026705.1 Nesogale talazaci | reverse complement strand
CAACCTTGCCGACCTCGGTGCTTCACAAAGGTCTCTGGGTGGCACACACAGTTTGCCCTCAACCATTATCCTAAAGATTGGGAATTCACAACCGCTCAAAAATACCTTGGAAGAAAGGCCTGGTGATCAGCTCTTTTGGAAAGATGGCAGCCAAGAGAAGCCCCACAGGACATAGCCCCGCTTCTGCAGCGCCAGCGATACCCATGGTTGGAATTGACTGCATGGCACCCGGGTTGATGATGCTGGTTTTGAAATGGTTCACAAAGATCAGTGCCATGAAAGTCAGCGTCTCCTATGAGAGGAGAGGCAGAGGGGACGTGAGAAAGGCTGACAGCCCCTGACCCAGGCCTGTGTCTTGTTAGGGCCCTGCGTTGGGGGCAGGGGTGGGGCGGGGGATGTGCGTGTGCAAAAGTCGGTGGTTGAGAGACTAGCGTTCTGTTGAAGGAATGTTAATTTTGCTTTTGACCCAGTCGTAGTCATTAGGTAAGAGAAAACCCTGATTTCTAGGAAGTCCAGTCTCCTTCTGAAGGTCAGGATTGGAGAACCATCTCTCCCCCAGGGCTCATGGTGGGAGAACATGGGTTAAGGGTAAGTGGGACTAATTTTGTAACTTTACAACATTTTTTGAAGTCTGAAATTAAGGTGAAAATTTAAGGTGAAAGTTAAAAAAGGAACTTGCCTGAAGGTTGAGAGCTGAAAGAATTTTGTTACCTCAGTTGACTTCACTTTGTGAGACTGATTCACAAAAGAACCGACACATCTTTTTACACTAAAAGTTAAGAATTTATATTTATCTAAATTCTGACGTTCAAACAGTATTTTAGCATGTTTAGTCAGCTTTAGCACTGAACATTCATAGGAATGAATTAACTTTTAGCAACTTCTGAGGCACGTTTTCTCAAATTTGTACCCAGCTTCCGCGGACTGTTTTGTGCAAATTAGTCTCACCCACTATCAATTGTTTAACCCCTATAAATGGCAACATTGGCAACATCAGTTTTTAACATAACTAAAAGCACCTCTGTGCTTGAATACATTCTAATAAGACCATAGCTTGCCATCCCCTCCCTCCCTCCCTCCCGAGTATGCACTTGAAATGTTTCAAAGACAGTTAACCTTATGCCTGGTGACACCGTGGTTAAAGCACTCACCCTCAGACAGAGGGTTGAGCTCCCCTCTTTTCTCAGCCACTGCAAAGATGACCATCTGGAATCCCTCTGGGCAGCTCTGCCGTGCCCTGCAATGTTGAAGAGTCGAAATCGATTTAGTGGCTGGTGTTCGGGGTATACATGCCTTGGTCCAGTTATGTGATGCCAGAATCAAATGCCTTTGGGGATCTAAGGGAAGATGACTGGGATGTGGACACTGTGAATGTTTCTCCAACGTTTTCCATTCTAAGCTCCTCTCTCTGCTGCAGGACCATCACCTCCATGGGTTGCCCACACCTACTCTTAGGTGGTCCTACACCTAGGGCCCTCTCAGCTGCACTAAGTTTTGGAATGCTTCTGGTAGGTAAATTAGTATCCGGATGATAAAGAGGTTACATACAAAGGCGTTTCTGTAAAGCCTATCTCAGAGTACTTAGAAAGAGAGTGTGATTAGTGGGATACTAAACTTAAAGTCACCTTTGATCTGATTGCAGTTTGAGTACTTCCTTGGGAACCCAGTATTAGAATAAAATGCTTAAAATGTTGAATAGTATTTACATTTTTCTAGGCACTGATTCTAAGGATGCTCTCTAGGATTTTGGAGATTATTTTATGACATGGCTGTGAGGCCTTTGAAGGGACCACCCACCCAAGTGCTGCTTTTCACAAGTTTCGGGTGCCTGTAAACCAGTCTGTGTTGATACAGAAGAATCCTTTCAAATACATGGCCTTGGGTAGCTGCAAGGTCTACGGTTCAAAGTTACCAACTGCTCCTCCAGAGAAAGGGCTTCCTACTCCCGTCTAGAGTTTCAGTCTCGGAAACCCACAGGGGAAGTGCTCCCGCACTGTGCTCTAAGTCGGCATCAACTCGATGACAGTGAGTTTGGTTTTGTGCTGATATGTACCAAATTTAGGGAAGTCAGGGAAGCTTAGCTCAGTCTAGAGGAACTTCAGCTTCCTTAAGAACATGAAGTTGACAAAACCAAACCTTGGAAAAAATGCTTTCTCTTTCTGTAGAAAGTACTGACAGAATGGTCCAAGAGAGACGGCTTAAGACATGCTCTCAAAACGCAGTGAATGTTCGAGGTAATGCGCTTAGAGCTTCTGTGTGCATTTCTCTCAGGTGGAGGAGCTCACGCCCCCCAGGAAGGGGGAACGCTGCAGTGGCATGTGCAGATCCCCCAGCCTCTCCATCTCCCGGGCAGAATGGAGAAGGTGGACAGGATTGTTCAGGGGGAATGTTTAATTGACATGTGGTTCACATATCAAACACTTGGGGCTGAGCCCCGGTGGCGTAAGTGGTTGAGTGCGGGACTGCGGTCCGTGGCCTTGGCGGTTCAAATCCAGCGGCAGCTCTCAGGAGCAGCTGAGTAGCTCCCACGACCACCAGAGGCAGTGATGCCCCCCAAAACAAACAAACAAACAAGCAAAACATATCTAGCACTTCCATCATTCAGTGGTGTTAAAAAGAGTTTGTACAATCATTGCCACACTCAGTCCCAGGACATTGTCTTCCTTCTTATATTCTTTATCAGCTCCCTGTTTCCCACCAAACCCCCTCCCCACCCTACTTCCCGGGGTCCCAAGAAGCCCCTAGTCCAGTTACTTTCTCCACAGCTCCATCCCACCAGGACTTCAGAATATGAATCTCTTAAGAAAGGAGCTGAAAACCCTGGGGAAGACCCTGTCTTTAGTGAAGGAAGTAGCCAATTTAAAGGATTCACGGACGGCCCCGCTTTCTACAGTGTCAGAATGACAAAAGCATGCATCGGGGTGAAAAAAGCTTAGACATTTTCCCTCCTGTATTTAAAAAAATTGATCAAAACTGCACCCCATTTCAGTTTGGGATGAGACTGGTCTATCGTAGGAGTTACGATGTGGCCTCCAGGGTCCTCATGAAGAAGGGGAATGTGCTAAGACACAGAGTGACCGTCTGACAGTGACCTTCGTGGAAATGCTTTTGTTATTGTTTTGGTAAGTCTCTGTTTACACAGCTGCTAAGACTGCCAGAAGTTAGCTCTTGTCCGTGTTTTCCTCATATGTCTTAGTATTTTTGGTTCTGCAGATTTGCACATTGCACGGTTTTCCAGACATGCTTGCATGTGTTGTGTTATAGCAAGAATGCTTTCTTTAATGATATGCATCGAATTGCATATTTGTTTATTTTAAGGTAGTCTTAGTTCTCTATTAAAAAAAAATTTTTTTTTGCCTGCTCACTTGAACTAGGTCAACACAAGACAGATTTTAGTAATTTGCCCGTTTTAGGAACAAAGCAAAAATTAAAAGCATTTATAAATTAATTTATAGCTAAATAGCTAAAACCCACTGACTCATTGCCAAATATTGAAGGAGTGGGGCAGCCCCCGCTCTCGCTCATTATCTGTGGGAGCACAGATGGCAAAACCCTTTGAAGGAGAGCATTGGCAGTTTCTTATAAAGCTGAACAGACCCAAGCCTTACCAATTCCACTTCTAGGTGTCTCCTAGAAGCGAAACAAAGCGAAACAAGAAGCGAAAGAGGCGAAAAGAAGGCTCATGAAATGACTTCCTCAAGACTACTCCTCACAGCTCATTTTCATATTAGTCCTAAGCTGGAAGCAGTCAGGTGTCTGTCAAGCATGAAGTGTTGGGGTAAAAGTTATTCCAAGGGGCAGGGAATTGGTCTGGAATTTGCTTCACAGTAATCCATTTTGGAGGGATGGTGAAGGCACACTTGCTGCCATCAGGTCAATGCCAGTCACGGTCATCCTCCTAGACAGGGTAGAACTGTTCTAGGGTTTTGCAGACTGTCACTGTTTATGGGAGTCGGAAACCCTGTCTTTCTGGTAAGGAGTGGCTGTGGCTTTCTGGTAAGGACTGCTGATCCTGCATTAAGGAACCAACTCATGACCGCATACTGGAACCAATATTAGCCATGTGTGAATAATTGCTGAAGTCAGACAATAGGCATGTCATGCTATCCTCCCTATTTTAATACATTTAAAATTTTTTAGCAATAGAAAATTGATTAGTAGGAAATTTGTGATTGTGATTATTGTGTAGACCCAATGCAGTGGTAGCCCACCAAATATAGTACTTTGGTGAGCACACCTATTTGTCAACTACCAAACTGATGTTAGAGGCTTAAAAGTTCTTCAAAGTTAGCAGTGAATATATACACGTTCTCCCAAGCTGCCCCCCACCACAAGAGTTTTAGAAATATTCCTTCTTAGAAATATAATGGCTGTTTGATTTTTATTTTCTCAGCCTTCATGCTCAATTTAGCTAGAAATCAACTCATCTTGTAAAAATTTTAAATTTGATCCCCATTTATATGAATAGGAAACTTAAGTGAAGGAAAAGGTTGATACTGGGGAGTGGCAGTGGAGAAGCAGGTGGGGTAGAAAAGACATGCATTCTTTGGATCAGCATTTTCAAGAGATGCCCTTGATAACACCTGCTCCACACGGCTCCACGCCCTCCCTGGATGCAAAGGGAATGAGAAGTAGGAATGATATAAAGTGACTACCTTATAACTGATGGGTTTCTAAACCAGCAAGACTATTAATGCATGCATGCGGATGCTCTCTGATTGCACCTTGACCAACATGTGCTTTTCAGTTATTTATCAGACTTTTCTCTTGGGGAGAAGTATTTTCTAGATGCTCTGCCTTTGTTTCTTAGGCACTGTTAAGCTTGGCAAGAATAATCTGGCACATGCATGTCACAAATAGTCTGCCTAAGAAGATTTGAACGTTCTCCTTTAAAGGACCTCACCATTTATTTGTCAGTTTGTCGTACTGTGGTGGCTTGGATGTTGTGGGGCTGGAAGCTAGGTCACCAGCATTTCAAATGATAGCAGGGCTATCCAGAGCTTCCAGACTAAGAACAGAACTGAAAGATATTTACTTGTATTTTACTGACCATGGCAAAGCATTAGACTGTGTGGAGCATAAACTATGGAGAACCTTCAGGAGAATGGAAATCTCCAAACTCTTCAGTGTGCTCATTGCGGAACCTGTACATGGATCAAAAGGTATTTGTGTGAACAGGACTAGGAGAGAGTGTGTGGGTTAAAATCAGGAAAGACGGGCATCCGTGTTGTATCCTCTCATTAATTTAATCCGTATGCTGAGTGGATCATCAGAGATGCTGCATTTTTTGAAGAAGAATGCAGCCTCAGGTTTGGAAGGAGGCTTCTCAAGAACTTATAGCATGCAGATGACAACAACCTTGTTTGCTAGAAGTGACGAGGACTTGAAGTACTGGCTGTTGAAGATCAAGGATGGCAGGCTTCATTAGGGATGACAACTCCATGTAAGGAAGTCCCTAAATTAACACAATTAGACCAATTGGTAACAGCGGGATAAACAGGGAAAAGGGTTGACGTTGTCAAGGATTTCATCTTGCCTGGATCCGTACTTCGTGCTCCTGGGAGCAGCATTCTAGAGATCAAATGGTGTATTGCACGGGGCACATCTGCACAAGACCTCTGTAGCATGTTGGAAATCAGGGAGGTTCCCTTGAAGACTAAGGTGTTTTCATCGCCTCATAGGCATGTAAGTTGGACATTGACTCAGGAAGACCGAAGAAGAATGAATGGTGGTGCTGGCAAGCTCCCTTGAGCTGCTAAGAGGACAAATAAATCTGTCTTGCAAGAAGTACGGCTCCGGCCCGAGTGCTCTTTAGAGGCAAGGATGGCGAGACGTCAACTTGCATACTTTGGACATGTTAGGAGAAACTAGTCCCCAAAGAAGGGCATAGTTCTTTCTGAAGTAGAGGGGCAACAGAAAAAGAGGAAGGCCCCCCCCCAGGAGATGGATTGACACAATGGCTACAACACATAGTCTCAGAAATAGTGCATTGTTTGACAGTGAGCCAAATGTTATACGCAGAAAGGTAGGAACAGGATACAGGTTTAATATTAGTGAAAGAAACGTTCATAATTGGAGGAATTCCACATTGTCATGTAAAGTAACAATCAGATATTTTTCAGGGACTTATGAAAAACGAAAAAAACCTCACTGCCACTGAATATATTCTGACGCATAGCAAACCTTTAGGGCAGGGGGTTGAAAGCCTTTTTCTTTTTTTTTTTGGTTATTTTTTTTGTCGGCATCACTGCCTCTGGTGGTCATTAGCGCTACCCAGTGCCGTTCCTGAGAGCCGCCGCTGGATTTGAACCGCCAAGCCGGCGGGCTGCAGTCCTTCACTCAACCACTTAGGCCACTGGGGCTCAGCCCAAAAGCCTTTTTCTTTTGCAGCAACCAATAGTTTTGTACTGATCTTGCAGTTAGCTTTCCAACTTGTCATCTATCATACCATCAGGCCTCCCAGAAAACAGAAAGTTGCCCCCAAATAGATGAAGCTAATTATTGTTTGTTATTGATACATGGGCAAAATAATTTCTTGTCACTCCAAGCATTGCAACTGGAGGCAGAAAAAATCACCTACCCCCTCTAAGTAGATGAAAGAAATTTCAATTCATCACGAGCCTGGTAAGACCAATTCTTATGTCATGAAGGATTACTCTTAATTAAGTCATTGAATTAATTTGACTCAAGGTTTTCCTTGTTGGTCAGGAAAAAAACCATAATGACTACAGTTTATAACTGGTAGTGTCATAAATTGAATGAGATGCAGTATATAAAATAGTTTTTTTATGATCAAGTCCATAATAATGATACCCGTATAGTTGGCATTAATAGAGATGGAACAAAGTTGCAGAAATGTAGCAATGAGGTTTTGCTCTATCTGGGCCAATGAAATGAGCGTGTCTTACTAATGGGTTCCTTAGATAAAAGTGACACATGGTCCCAAGATGGTTTTGTTATGCTCAGAACATTTTTGGTAGCAGTGCTCATTGTGTCCATGCTGTAGAAAAGGCTCCACTCTCTGTTAGGATTTCTGAGCTGAACACAAGACCTGATTTGACCAGGGGTCTTTCTCTGCCTGAGCCCATGGTCACAGCAGAAAGCTGTTGGGCAGGGCATTTGGGAGATGAAGATTCAGGCCTTCCTCCTATGTGAGCTGGCGGGCCAATTGAGCATGCCTCCCTGTTTGTACCTCTGGTACCCTCTGCCACCTCCGTGCTTTCTTGCTGACCAGTCTTCAGGTAAAACAGAAACTTCCCACCAGAAAATGGAGGACCCTGATCTTCCGGTCACTGATCTTTGTGGCCCAAAGCTGAAAGAAGAGGAGTCTGCCTGCTCAGATAGCGCTTTTACTTTTACTATCCCTGTCTGTCAAAAGCACATTTGAGTCTTAGTTGTCATTTAAGTTGTCTCCCTCCCACTTAAAACACATTAAATTTCAGCTTGCTTAGTCACACACTCCCCGTCTTCCCTGCTCTTGTCCTCCATTCTGCAAAGGGGTGCATTTGAGACAGTGTCGCTTTGCCATCTCATGTCGACTGCCATCGAATTGATTCTGACTCAGAGCAATTCTAGAGCAATCCTGTGGGTTTCCAAGCCTGTAAATCTCCCACGGAAGGAGATGTCTCTTCTCTTTCTCTTCCACTTACCAGCTGAGTGCTGTTCACGACTGTCCTGCAGTTTTGACAATGGTTCACTCGCTTTGAATGGACCACGGATAAGAACGATCCTTATCTTGCACACAGGAGAATCCCAAAGCAAAACGAAATCCCTTGCCATGGCGTTGATCCTGGCTCACAGTCGCCCTGTAGCATTTTCTGAGGTGGTAAATCTTTATTGGCGCGGACAGCCTCATCCTTCTCCAGAGGAATGGCTGGTGGGTTTTGAACTGCTGACCTTGTAGTTCGCAGTCCAGTGCCCGGCAGAAAGCTCCCCCAGGGTTCCTTAGATCAGGAGTTGGAGATGACAACTTTGATAAGCTGTTGCTGAATTAGTTTGTTTTCATGTGTTGTTTTAGTCATACTTGATTTTTCACTTTAAAAAAGAGATGAAGGAATCAAGGGCAGAGGGAAGTGAGAGGACGGTTCCGAAGATAAATAATTGCCAGTCTCTCATTCAGAGTCATGGGGTAAGGAGGTAGGCAGAGAACAGAAGCACTCATTGCTCAGGAATACACACGACTCCATCAGCAGATGGAAGCAGCCTCAGTGTATCCCAGGGGAAGGCGTGAATAAATCCTGGAGGTTCGCTTGGTAGGTCAGGCCCTGTTAAAATGATTTGAGAAGAAGACCTCATAACAACATAATAAAACGTTTAATAAAATACTTAAGTGGAAAAGCAGCTCACATATTTTATCTGCCCTACATTCATAATCATGTGCATATATACATTTATGGGAATGAAGAAAAATGAGAATTGTAGGGATGTATATCATGGATGTTAAAGCTTTTGTTATAAATATTACTCTACTATGAAAAAACAGAGAAATGGAAAGAATGTTTTAAACTCAAGAGTAAAAACACAATCCAACCCGAAAAGACAAAAATCCAACCTCCCCTTGACACATTCATTTATTGTGTCCTGGGATTTTAGAGCTAGAAATTCCTTCCCTGCAGTTCTGAAGCTTTTGTTAACAGCATCCCTTCACAGTCTTAAGTTCTGCAGGACTCCAAAGAGGTTTGAGCAGGGTCATGTCTACTAATATTTCCATATTAAAACCACACCCACTGCTTCAGTTCTGACTCCTGGCAAAGTGGAAGGACCCCATAAAGCTTCTGAGGATGTGCCCTTTGTGGAATCAGGTGCCTCCTCTCTCGCCCGTAGAGCAGCAGGGAGGTTTGAGCTGTTGGGCTTTTGGTTAGCAACCAAGCGCATTCACCACTAGGCCCCCTCTTGGGTTCCTAAGAGGAGTTAAAAACATATATTAGCTCATGGAAAACTATCAGCAAGAAACCCAGTATGTGTGAGGACAAATGAGGAAAGTCAAGAAGTATCGCTGCAAAATTGTAGAAGCCTTTCCTAAACAAAATATCAAAATGTGACTCTGTTGCTACTCACCCTGCCGTCCAGACACTTTTGACTGTGGTGGTTCCACCTGCCCTCCCCCCCACCCCCCCCAAAGCACTCCACCTTCTCCAATGGCACTTTGAGCATGCTTGTGGGACTCAGGCCCAGGTCCTGTTCAGTGTTGATTGAGTCTTGGCAACAAACAGAATGACAGAAATGGCAAGAACAGGGTTGTAGGGTTGGTGGGATATGGGGCAGTGGAAGTATTGCAGGACAGTCCTGGCTGCTCTTGAAGAATAAGCATGTATGTTGTCCAGGTGGGAAAACTTCTTGGCATAGAGTCCTGTCTCTTTCCTCACCAATGCCGTTGTCACTGGTCTGGAAGCATCTCAATAAGCCCCCGTGTTAATCACTTGAAATTACGCCTTTGGAAATTCAAGATCAAGTTGCCATAACCTTCTGAACTGGCTTCTCTGCATTGAATTTAACTGGCCCAGCAGGTCCCCAGGGAACCTCTGGATTGATTGGACCCTTTATTTGAAGAGACCCCGAGGAGACTAAGACAAGCGCATTACTGAGAGAATGTGTCTATCCACCCGCTTTACACGTGTTTACACATACACGCATTTGGAATAAATATATGCACGTGTGAACTGAACACTAGGGATGGTATCTTTTTACTTACCCTTGTATGCTATCTGTTTCTGGAAAAAATCACTCTATTCCAAAACAAAAATCAATGAGAATGGTTTTTTGTATTATTGCAAATCTCTGTAATATTTAGATTACTACATCAAAAAGCTCACTGCCTTCAAGTGAATTCTGACTCATCATGATCCTTTGTTGGAGCCCTGGCGCTGTAGTCATCCGGGGGATTCAGGAAGGTGGCACCAGTTCACCCTAACTTTTTGTTGAGTTTGGCGAGTTTGTAAAATAGCCCTTGTAATCTTACTGAGGTGGGCAGCTGCCCAAGGTGAAAATCATAAATTTACATTCTTACTCTTTTTGAATGTTCACCTGTGCAACAGTGTAGTCCAAGCACCCATAGTCATGTTCATCCCATCCATAGGTGTAAGACATTGGGTGGAATTGTGCTTGTACCATTTATTTATATGTTTTAATTCTTATTTAATTCTTTCACTGCCGTCTGATGGGAGCAGAAGGCCCAGCCCTGCTTCTGGAGAGCTGCTGCTGGATTTGAACCCCCCACCCAGTGGGCTGCAGTCCTGCACACAACCACTATGCCACCAGGGCTCAGCCCTATTTATGTTTTTGTTTGGTTGGTTTTTTGGGCATCACTGCCCTCTGGTGGTGGGAGTAGGAGGCCTAGCCTTTGCTCCTGTGGAGCTGGAATTGAACCTTCATCCCAGTGGCCACTGTCCTGCGTACAACCACTACGCCACCAGGGCTCAGCCCCTATTTATATGTTTTATAAAACTTTTTATGTACTTATAAAACTTTTGGTGAAACATTGCATTTTTATCCCCCTCGCATTTGTTACTTCGGTTAACAAACAGAAAGTAAAGAGAAAAAGTGCCAAACAACACTGTCATTCCTTTACACCACACATTCTCAGAAGATCTTGGTGATGAGTGAATTATGCAATTCCTGAAAGGGTTCAAAGAGCTAAAAAATATTGTCAAAACAGTTTCTGTAAGTTCACCAGAAGTGGAAAGGGATTTTTCAAAGATGAACGTAGTATGTTCAGAGAAGAGAAGTTGCCTCTTTCTAATATATGGAGCACCACAACTGCTGTCTAATTGACCTACCTCTGAAGCAATGGGATCCTACAGTGAAACGATGATTAAAGATAGTCGCATAGCCGATGATGCTCAGATCAGAGCAGAGTATTGCAAATGAGGACACCAATCAAGAATGAATATGGAAATAGCTTAGCAGTTTTATTTTTGTCAAGTGTCAGTTAATAGTTTTATTACTATTTTAAAGCTCAACGTTTTGTGTACTTGGTTTATTGTTCTTATTGAAGTATTAACTGTAAGAAATAAAACAGTATATTGTTTTTTTATACATAAAATGGTCACCGGGACAGCAAACTGGTTAAGTTATTTAACTTCTACTACAGGATATGGAGCTTGTGCATTGAGCTGCTAATCACCAGGCCAGCAGTTCACAGCCACCCGCCCCTCTGCTGGAGAAAGACTGTCTCAGAAACCCACAGGGGCCGTTCTCCTCTTCCTGCAGGGTCGCCCTGAGTAGGAGAATAGATGATAGCTCAGTTTTTGTTTCTGCTCCAATCTGTTGCCATCTGTTGTTTTGGTTAAAGCCTAGGGAGAAAAATTTCACCTCCCACAGATTGGTAGAAAAAGGGAGGCGTCATAGCAGTCCTTTCAGATAGGCTGGATATGCTGCCTCTGGAAAATCCACTGGACATTGAAAATCCATAGTAAGAGACATGCAGAAGGAAAGTGAAAAAGACATTATCTTGGTGGTGGTACAAAAACTAGTTTCGACCTCCCTGACAACCTCAGCATGCTTTAGAGACATCCTCTGCCCAAGAAGTTCCCAGATCACCCGTGGAGAAAACTGCTCTCACCCTGCAATATGAGAAAACTGAAAACCAAAACTGTGCAGCAATTTGCACAGAAATTACGTGGTTTGATTGTGGTAATGATATAAGGGAACTATTGAATTGTTTGATATTTGGAGTTTGTCCCAATAAAACTGTTTACTTAAAAAATTACTTGGTTTGTGGGAGACGGAGCTCGGGGACTCAGCGCTTCTGGGTTTTTTCCCTCAGATTTTGTGGGAACTTAAATAGTATGATCTAGAGCAGTGGTTCTTATCCTTCCTAATGCTGCCAACCTTTAACACAGTTCCTCATGCTGTGGTGATCGCCAACCATAAAATTATTTTCGTTGCTACTTCATAACTGTATGGTTTGCTACTGTTATGAACCAGATGACCCTGTGAAAGTGTCATTCTACCCCCAAAGGGGCCACGACCCACAGGTTGAGAACTGCTGACGTAGAGAAACTTGTAGTAGTTGATTCTGGGTGTATTTAAGAGACTTCTGATATATACAAAAACATATTAGTTCCTTTTCATCTTTTAAAACGATAGGAAACCAAAGCTATTTAGAGAAAGTGGTAGTACTAACATCATAAATGAACTTATAAAAATTACTTTTTGTATGTATTGTTCAGTGCTGGTTCAAACGCAAGTTTGTAAAATATAACAATTTTGAAAAGATGCAGATGTATTAATGTACATAATGAAAAATTAAGAAGTATAATTCCATTTTAATTTACCATCTTCTCTACCTCACAAAACAAAATCTCATTGGCATCTTCTTTCTCAATCATCTTAAATAAAATTTTCATTTTGCTCTGTTGTAGTTACGGTAGACATTTTCCATGTCAGAATTTTCATTCAACTGTTCAGTGACTTTCCGATTTTGTTCACTTCTTGCTCTCGGATTCTCTGAGGTCTCAGACACATGAGTAACTTGAATACCTGACTTGGAAAACATTTTGGATCATCTTTATTGAGCCTATTTGAGTAGGCATTTCTCTAACCTCATTTTCAGTTCCTAGCAATCTCTAGAGAGCCCTTGAAAAATTAAAAGACTTAATGCTATCCTCAGACAAACCTTTTTCCTCGATCTTACCACCCTCCCATGCCCCACACCCTCTCCACTCCAAAGTCCAAGACCTCCTCTCTTCATCTTTCCCAGGTTTTAGTGGTCTGCTCTTTCTGTACTTTACCCCCAATTTGTGGTCGCTACTTAGCATTTTCTTCTTTTAAAGATTCTTAATAAGAATATCTTCCAATCCATAGTCTGAGTGTCACGCCCAGTTCTGTTTTCCTTTGAGAGGCGGGGCCAGGAGCAGAAAGACCGAGAGTTAATGTCTCTGCGGCTGATAGGTGTTTTCCCATTCCTCTCTGCCATCTTTGTCATAAAGGTAGAGGTGGGGCCCAGATGTGCAGACTGCACTTAAAGAACTCTCACTATGGTTGCTCCTATCACAGTGCTTTCCCTGTGAAGCTGGAGGGACTTGCCTTGGAACAGTGGTTACGTGTTGGGCTGCTAAGCACCAGGTCAGCAGTTAGAAACCACCAACTGCTCCTTGGGAGAAAACACGCCCATACAGAATTACAGTCTCTCACAAGGACAACAGAAACGTGGGTGAAGGGAGACTTCAGTCAGTGTAAGACATGAAAAAATAATTTTTTAAGATCTTTTTACTGATTACATTTATTTATAAACACGTTGGGAATTCTTTATATGTACAATGTATGCTTCTGTACCTTGCGTAATCATGAGTCTATATGGTACAACACAATTAACTGTGTACATTGAAAAAATAATTTATAATTATCAAAGGGGAGAGAGGGAGGGGAGAATGAATGGATACTAAGGGCTCAAGTAGAAAGAGTTTTGAAAATGATGATGGCAACATATGTACAAATGTGCTTAACTCAATGAATATATGTATGTAGGGTGATAGGAGCTGTCTAAGCCCCCATTAGAATGATTTAAAAAAATGACAGTATCAGAAACCCACGGGGGCACTTCTAATCTGTTTGATACGGTTGCTATCAGGCTGAGTCTACTTAGTAGCTCTGAATTTGTGGGTTTTTTCATTTTGTTTTATTAGTTTAAAATATTGTTGAGAATTTGATCTATGTAACATAGAACTTAAAAATTTACCTTCTAGATTTTTTTTTTCCCCATAGCGGTTTTATTAGCTCTTCATCCATGTGTCATGGTTTTCTGATTCTCTGCATCCACCTGAGACAGAGACTTGATTGAGTTCCTGGTTCAGGAATAGAGCTGATTCTAAGCTCTGCTACTGAATCGATTCTGACTCATCGTGCCCCTGGAGGACAGGGGAGAGTCGCCCTGTGGCTTTCCAAGAATTTGCGTCTTTACAAGAGTAGAACGCGTTATCGTCCTGCTGTGGTGTGACTGCTCACCTGTGTTTTGCAGACCGACTTGTACCTAGGAGCGGGATAGTGACACACATGATGCTCAAGGACACCACAGTCTGGCCAGGGACATGGGAGTAATGGATCTGGGTACTTAGGTTCAAATCTCCTCCCTCTTACCCCCTCTCTTCGTGACTTTGTCAAATTGCTTCATTTTGCTGTCCTTCTGTATCCACATCTGTAGAGGGAGATAGGGAGCTGTTAAGTGATGTCTAAGAGTGTGCCTCACTTTCATTTTTCTTTTTTGGGGGGCATCACTGCCCTCAGGTGGTGGGAGTAGGAGGCCCAGCCTTTGCTCCATGGAGCTGGAATCGAACCTCCATCCCAGTGGGCCGCAGTCCCGCGCACAACCACTACGCCACCGGGGCTCAGCCCTTCATTTTTCAAGAATGATTAAAGTACCTATTGTGTGCTGAACCCTGTTCTGGTGTGAGAAACCAGGCCATGCTCCTGCTCTTCCTGATTCTGCTTGATGATCACCTGTGGATTCTGTGTCTGCGACTGGGAAGCAGAGGGCCTTTTGAAAGACAACTGAGGGCTGAGCCCCGGTGGCATCGTGGTTGTGCACGGGACTGCGGCCCACTGGGATGGAGGTTCGATTCCAGCTCCACAGAGCAAAGGCTGGGCCTCCTACTCCCACCACATGAGGGCAGTGATGCCAAAAAAAGACAACTGAGTCTTGGCCCTGCATCTAATATGAGGAGAATCTTTACAAGTTTCTTAAGTGCCCGCCCTCTTCCCCTCTTAATTCATCAGTAAAACGAAGACATTAACGACCCATTGACCTTGTACAATGGTTTTAAGGCTCAAATAAAATGATATATATGGGGCTGAGCCCTGGTTGGCTTAGTGGTTGTGCATGGGACTGCGGCCCACTGGGTTGGAGGTTCTATTCCAGCACACAGGAGCAAAGGCTGGGCCTCCTACTCCCACCACCAGAGGGCAGTGATGCCTAAAAAAAAATGATATATATGATGGTATATTTGCATACAGCAGCACTGTGTCATATCATGTGTAGTCATGTCTGTAGTAATGCAAAAGATTTTGCTATAGTCAACGTGGTTTATTAAAACCTAGTTGGGAGAACCCTAAGTTAACAGAATCCTTGGAGCTATTTGAATAACACAGAGATCCCCCTCCTTTTCTTTACAGAAAAAGATAATGCTGAATATGTTTTTAGACACAATGATGGCTGATCCTCCTCCCCAGTGCCTTGTCTGGCTGTCTCTCATGCACAGGCTTGCCCATGTTGAGAATGGTAAGCAGAATTCTTACAATTCAATTCCTTACATCTTAATTGCTGCATAAGCTGGTTATCTGCAAAGTCCTTAGCTATTATCACTGGTAAGAAGAGTTTACTTTTGCGAGCACTCCATTGTGATTCTGTGGCCTATATCCAAAAGAGGATGATACATCTCAAAAACAAAATGGAGATGATATTTATTATTTAGACAGGATGCTAATTAGTAATAATGTTGGGTCTTAAAACTTTGTGGTGCAAATCCTAGGCTTCAGCTTAAGTTGAACTCTAGATTCTGGGTGCTTCCTTTCTGTTTCTCACTCACTGCCAAGAAGCCAATTCCCACTCAGCTACCCAATATTTCTGAAGCTGTAAATCTTCACAGGAGCAGGAAACCTCATCTTTCTCCAGTGAAGCCCCTGTTGGGTTTGAACTGTTATCCTTGCTGTTCGCAGCCCATTGCCCTGTTTTCTGCTCGAGCCTATCTAATTTAGTCATCACCACTTTCTTTAAAATGGCCAAAAATCTTAGTTTAAGAAATTGGCTGTACCAATTTAAGCCTACCCGGATATCAGCTAAAGCACCTAATTTTACACAAAGACTGCATTAAAAATGTGCTGGAAACTTGGTTTATACACGAGTATGCACGGTGTTCATTGTCAACCGCTAAAAATGTAGTATATTTTTGGATACTTTAAAGGAAAACAGCTAAGATATAATTTAGTAGTGGGTTTCACATATTTTCATTTTCCTTCCCATTTATTATTTTACCTTGAATTTCTTCTTGGTATTCTTCCTACTTATTTGACTTAAACATTTGTTTTGTGTTGAATTGAAATGGTAGTTATCTCTTAAAACCAAAAACCCAGTAGGGTTGAGTTAGCCTGACTTGTGGCATGAAGCACCTGGCTACTCCCCAAAAGAGTGGGGGTTGAAGTCCACCCAAGTTGCCTCAGGAGAATGGCCCGGTGGTCTACTTCCAACAGC